>AWOL01S0057096.1:0-10299 GCA_000715115.1 Nicotiana otophora
ACTTTGCAAAATGGCTGGTATGAACTTTCTGGGTTCCTTATACGCGATCGTGTGGGTAGGTCTGCGATCGCGTAGGCTTATTTGGGGGCATAGGCGAGTTGTTCTGTGCGATCGCAGGATTTGGGACGCGATCGCGTGCGTTTGGAATTCTTCGAGACACCCTCCTAAGTCCAAAATTACCATACGGGGCTATTGTAATTATCAGAATTCGAATCCGAGGTCGTTTACACATAGGTTCATATCCGGGCAATTTTTCTATCTTAAAATTTTCAATTATGAGACTAAGTGTCTCATTTCACTCCGAATTCCTTCCGGACCTGAACCAACTAACCCGATAAGTCATAAATTAATTGTAAGGCATAAATTGAACAGTAAATGGGGGAACGTGGTTATAATATTCAAAACGATCGGCCGGGCCGTTACACCACGCATGGTATTCTCCATCATGAAGTTCTACAATTTCATAGCAAGATTACGGGAGAAACTCTGAATCCTAATTCGCTAGGGAGGAGAAATCTGAAATATTATGAATTTCTTTATCACCTTTTTTTAATCTATCACTCATGCCCTCAAACCATATTCAGTAGTAGAATTGTAGAAATTGAAGCAAACCCACAAATGGCTATCGTCATTTGCATCAATTACTCATGCTTTACTACAACAACATACTAGTATAATTCCACATAGTGAGGGTTTGAGGAGAGTTGCGTGAACACAAACCTTACCCCTATCTTGTGGAGACAGAGGGGTTGTTTCAAATTACTCATGCTTTACAACAATAACAAGAACAACAAAACTAGTATAGTATTCCTGCTTTATTAATTTGTTTATTTTATCAAAAGTAAAATATTAAACTTTATTGGTATCAATCCCATAATATTTATTTTAGCGAGGAGAGTTGCGTGAAGACAAGTCTTACTCCTATCTTGTGGAGATAGAGGGGTTATTTCAAATTACTCTTATTTTACAACAACAACAACAACAACAACAAACCTAGTATAATATTCCTGCTTTATTAGTTTATTTATTTTATCAAAAGTAAAATATTAAAATTTATTGGTAGCAATCCTATAATATTTATTTTAGTCGTGATTGGCCGAAAGATGATGATTTGGAGAAGGATAAACGGCATACTATAAAAGCGTATCAACCGGGAATCAAACTCATGCGCCTGGGGAGAAAAGGCCCTCTACTACTGGCACCTTACGCCAGCTTTTCATTTGGGTGTAAACATTAATATTTAGTCAATGTCTTCTACATATATACAGCTACATGCATATATGCATAGAGTTTTAACCAAGTCGTCCGGGTGGCGTGGCACCCTCAAGCTTGTACATAGATCCGCCCCTGATTATAGTATAAGAATTTTTTGCTATTGTATATGGAAGTTAAACTCTTTTCATTATTTTTGCATTTTTTTGACAGTGGTATCACTTTAACAGGCTCAGTGCAATTATCTCCACAAAATCTACTTTCTAACAACATGTTTGATGATTCTTTTTTTTTTCTTACTAAGAAAGTCAAAAAAATCAAAGCCTTCGTACACATATAGTTAATTGCGAGATACCCATAATCTGGACCGTGTCATCAATTAGCAACTCTAGTCCACCTAGAAGTAGCTTATGCTACATTGTGTGCTTGCGTATAAATTGGAAATATGCATCAAATTAAAGTGTGAACACATGTCAATTCTATGATTCATGACAAGTTGGAGTAAACAGGAAAGATGCAATTGTAATGTCTTATCTGCTTCCTATAGTACCATGCAATTGCTTCCTTTTTAGTAGCATTGTCAGATTTTTCATTTGAGTTTAACTATATTATGATCCACATATTACTAATCGATTTTTTATTCATACATATTAATTAGTATAATCATTTTATAGACATATTCTCTATAATGTTTGGTAATGTACTAATCTATTACTGAGTTTTACTAATTGTGAGGCTGCAGGACTTACCAGTTATTTAAGCACGTATGTGTTTTCATTTAAACTTCAGTTCACCAGAAACAGTCTTGACAATCACCACAATGTTTATTTTGTATTTTTTTACTTGATCATTATGTCTGAAAGTAGCACTAAATTGTGCATATAATTTGTTTCTATGCACGTAAGTGTTTTAACTTAAATTTCTTCGTCTTCTTTCCTTATCTCTTGAGGAAAACATAGGTTAAAGTCATGATCTGAATCAGATTGTCGAGGAATGTATTGATACAGGACAAGTAGTTAGTGGGAGTTAGTTGTTATTTAAACCATAGTTAGCTAACTAGAGTACATAATAGTAACTATAGTTGAATTAGAGGTTAGTTAGTATAAATACACTTAGTCGGTGGTTGTACATTATGTTTTCAATTGAATGGAATTATGAGCTTTCCATTTCCAGCTCTTCTTCCTCTCGTCTTCATCTTCTTATTCTCTCAAATCAAATTATCAATTGAATGAATATATCAAATTGATATGGTATCAGAGCAGATTATCGATCAAATCTAGGGTTCTTCACTGTGAATTTGTTGAAGAACGGGGGATTCATCGATCCTCTATTTTTTGTTTTTTGTTCAAAACCCTAATATTTCTCCAATGGCGATTGATGAAGTTACTGATCAAAGCTCGATTGTGATTGATCACAATCATCCTCTATATTTGCATCCATCCGATACACCTGGAGCGTTTTCATTAGGTTTCCAGTTGATTGGAATGAAAAATTACACTATGTGGAGCCAAGCTATGGAAGTTTCGTTGTTGACTCGCAATAAGCAGGGATTTGTTGATGGAACCATTACACGCGACACCTATGGAGATAAGTATGCTAACCTATGGGACAGATGTAATGCTATAGTTAAATCATGGATTATGCATAATGTTAGTCGTGATTTGTTAAGCGGTGTTCTATTTCGTTCAAATGCATGTGCAATCTAGGCTGATCTGCGTGAACGTTTTGACAAGGTGAATGTTTCACGCATGTATTATCTTCACAGAGAAATTTTCACATTGACTCAAGGAATGTCTACTGTGTCTGTATATTACTCTAAACTAAAGGACCTCTGGAATGAATATGATTCAATAATGCCACCTCCTATTTGCTGTGATAAGTCTAAAAAGTTTGTAGATCATCAACAATATCAGCGACTATGGCAATTTCTGATGGGGCTTAATGATAATTACAGCCAAGCCCGTAGTCAAATTCTCATGAAATCTAAAATTTCCACTGTTAATCAAGCATATGCAATGATTCTGCAAGATGAAAGTCAAAAAATTGTAGCTGGTAATAGTTCATATGTATTTGATTCCTCAGATCCCACAACCTTGTACTCATCAAAGGTGGGACAAAAGATGAAGAAAAACTCAATTTGGAGTGTGACTATTATAATATGAAAGGGCTGCTGCAAATTATTGAGGTGTGAATATTGCAACATGAAAGGGCATTTGAAGACAAACTGTTATAAGTTGAATGGCTACCCTGCAGATTTTAAGCCAAAGAAGAAAGCAAACATGACCAGTAGTCTTCCAGGCCAAAATTCTTATACTTCATCAGATGGAATGCCAACTAAGCCACAGAATTATGGTCAACAAGGCCTTGGACAAGGACAACAGTGGTTAGGGCAACAACAATATGCTCCTGCACCTGTCTTTACACCTAAGCAATATCAACAGATCTTTACTATGCTGAACAAATCACATGTCTCAGAATCTCCTGCTCGTGCACATATGGTAGGTAATGTTTCATATGTTCAACAGTCTGATGAAAAGTGGATTATAGATACTGGAGCTACTAATCACATAGTTGGTAATCAAAATGCTTTGCATGATAAAGTGACAACAGGAAATGCAGGCAGTGTATAGCTTCCTACAGGTGATTCAGCTAAAGTGTCTCATGTTGGAAGTTGCCAACTGAGTTGAGGAGAAACTATTACAGGTGTTTTATGTGTGCCAACATTCAAGTTTAACCTATTGTCTGTGTCTCAATTTACAAAGGCTCGTAAGTGTTGTACTGCCTTTTATCCTGATTTTTGCATTTACAGGATCTCTTCACTAGGAAGGTGGAGGAGATTGGTAAGAAGGAAGGGGAACTTTATGTGCTTCATACACAAAGAAGATTAAAGGATCCAACTAAGTCATTTATAGTAGTAAGAGATGAGGTTGAATTGTGGCATAGGAGGCTGGGACATGTTTCAGTCATTAAGAAGTTGTCTAGTTTCAATTGTAGCTATAGTACTAGAATAAGCCATTGTGATATTTGTCCATTGGCAAGACAAGCTAGAATTCCATTTCCTATAAGTACTACTAGAGCGGCAAATTGTTTTGATTTACTGCATATAGATGTATAGGGGCCTTACAAAGCTTTAACTCATAATGGAAAGAGATATTTTCTCACAATTGTAGACGATTGTTCTAGATGGTCTTGGGTTTTCTTATTTCATCTTAAATCTGATGTAGTTACAGTACTCAAGCACTTCATTACTATGGTAAGAACACAGTTTGGCAAGATGATAAAATGTTTTAGATCGGATAATGGCACAGAGTTTTTTAATAAGAATTGCAATGAATTTTTCTCAGTGCACGACATTATGCATCAAAGTTCTTGTCCATACACTCCACAATAAAATGTAGTGGTGGAAAGAATACACAAACATATCTTAGAGACAGCAAGGGCTATAAAGTTTCAGGGTCACTTGCCTATTCGATTCTGGGGGGAATGTGTGGAGGCAGCAGTGTATATCATCAACCGGATACCCTCCACTGTTCTGAACAACATATCACCATTTGAAATATTGTTTGGCAGAAAAGCTTCTATATCTCATAAGAGAGTTCTAGGATGTTTATGTTTTGCCACTAATCTAGTGAGGGGAGACAAATTTGGTCCTCGTGCAATAAGATCTGTATTTCTGGGATATGCTCCTACAAAAAAGGGCTACAAGTTATATAATATTGAGAAAATGTCTATATTTGTGAGCAGGGATGTAGTATTCCATGAAGATGTATATCCTTTTCAACATATTACTGAAGATTTCAGAGCATTCCCTCAGACAACTTACACAGTCAACAATGATTATATGGTGTCACTTGTTGATAGCAGGGGTGATGATTCTCTTGAGACTGCTCATAGGGGTGATGATTCTCTTGAGACAGCTCATATTGATACAGAAGCTAATGCACCTATACATGAGATACATTCCATATCATCTTCTATTCCCAGCAATGCAGAAGAGGGTACCATTTCTGTTTCAGAGATACAGTCATCAGCTATTGAAAATGAGGCATCTGTTATGGGACAAAATGAGGCACCTCTTGTTTGTGATCAGAGAAAATATGGTAGGACCACTGGACCCCCTATTTGGCTCAAGTATTACATTGGACCTCAAAGAGGGTCAAGTTATGCAAATCATTACTTATACCCAATCAGCAATGTCATACGCTATGATATCCTCTTAGCCAAATATCAAGCTTACGTTGCTAAGGTTTCATTAGAAACTGAATCTACATCTTATTATGAAGCCGCCAAAGATGCAAGATGGATTGAGGCCATGAAAGCAGAGATTCAAGCTGTAGAAGACAATCACACATGGGAAGTGGTAGCATTACCTCATGGCAAGAAGGCAATTGGTTGTAAATGGGTCTATAAGATTAAGTATACAACTTTTGGAGATAAAGAAAGGTTCAAGGCTCGTTTGGTGGCAAAAGGATATAGCCAGAAGGAAGGCTTGAATTATCAGAAAACTTTTTCACCTGTAGTGAAAATGGTCACAGTTAGGTCTGTGATTGCTATTGCAGCTGCAAAAGGTTGGGTTTTGCACCAAATGGACGTGTATAATTCTTTCCTGCAAGGTGATTTGGAAGAAGAAGTATATATGCATCTGCCTCAAGGATTCTTACATTCAGCAAAGACACAAGTTTGTCGACTGCACAAGTCTCTTTATGGACTTAAATAGGCTTCACGCCAATGGAACATCAAGTTAACCACTGCTATTCTTCAGTCAGGATTCAAACAAAGTCATCTTGATTATTTTTTGTTCACCAAACATATCAATGAGAGAATAGTCATCATTTTAGTATATGTAGATGACTTGCTCATCACTGGAGATGGTGATGTCCTTATATCAGACACTAAAGCTACACTTCATCAAAATTTCAAAATCAAAGATTTGGGGGAGCTAAAATATTTTTTTGGAATTGAGTTTGCAAGGAGTAAGGAAGGGATTTTTTTACATCAAAGGAAGTATTCCCTTGCACTTATCTCTGATGTTGGTTTGGCAGGGGAAAAACCTGCAGGGGCTCCTGTTGAGGTGAATCAGAAGTTAACCACAGCTGAATTTGATCATCAATTTGGACTTACCAATGATACTTTGCTTGCTGATCCTGGAGCTTATCAGAGATTGATTGGTAGGCTACTTTACTTGACCATTACTAGGACAAATATCTCATTTGCCGTGCAATGTTTGATCCAGTTCATGCATGCTCCTAAGATATCGCACTTCGAAGCTGCCTTAAGAGTGATTAGATACCAGAAAAAGACTCATGATCTGGGAATCCTTATGTCATCTACAGCTTCTAACAAATTGTAAGCTTATTGTAATGTTGATTGGGCCTCTTGCCCAAATAAAAGGAAGTATGTGACTGGTTATATGGTCACACTTGGTGATTCTCTCATCTCTTGGAAATCCAAGAAGCAAAATACTATCTCTCGTAGTTCAGCTGGGGCTGAGTACATGAGTTTGGCATCAACAGTGGCAGAGATAGTGTGGTTGGTTGGTCTGTTCAGTGAATTGGGGGTATCTATCACTCTGCCAATTCCACTCTATTGTGACAGTAAATCTGCTATGCAAATTGCTGCAAACCTAGTCTTTCACGAAAGAACTAAACACATTGATATAGATTGCTATTTCATTCGTGAGAAGGTACAACAGGGATTGGTTGAGACTATGCACTTGCCTTCTGCCGAGCAGCCAGCTGATCTCTTGACAAAGGGGTTAAGTTGCCTTCAGCATGACCATTTGTTATCCAAGATAGGTGTGATGACCCAAAATGTCATATTTGAATTTAATAAGTAATTCTGTATTCTAAGACCTTGAAAAGCACCATTTATCTATCCTCGACTTGCGTGCACAGTCCATATAATTTTCTGGAAAGTTTATATGTAAAAAATGGATTAAAATGTGAAATAGAGCTTTAAAACTCAACTGAGTTGACTTTGGTCAACATTTTGAGAAAACAGACCCGGATCAGTATTTGGACAATTTCGGTAGGTCCGGATCGTGATTTGGGCATATGCCCGGAATCGAATTTCGAGGTCCCTAGCCCGAGATATGGAATGTTGATGAAAAATTAAAAGCTTGAAAGCTTAATGATTTTTAAGAAATTACTGATGTTGGATTTATTGACCCCGGGTCCGTATTTTGGTTTCAGAGCTTGGTATAGGTCGACTATAATACTTATGACTTGTCTGCCGAATGTGGTGAGAATCGGAATTGATTTGACGTGATTCGGACATCCGGTTGTGAAACTATAAGTTTTAAAGTTTTCTTGAAAACTTCCTTTGATTTGATGTCTGATTCGTAGTTCTAGATGTTAGTATGGCGATTTGATCATGCGAGCAAGTTCATATGATGTTTTAGGACTTGGGTGCATGTTTGGTTTGGAGCCCCGAGGGTTCGGGTGAGTTTCGGATAGGCTGCGGGATGATTTCGAACTTAGAAAATCTGGTTTTTGAGCTTTTGCTGTCATCTGGTGCATTGTGCTTCACGATCGCGAAGCCATTCCTGTGATCACGAAGAGAAAATTTTAAGCCGTGAGTTTTACTCTCCGCGTTCGCGAAGATAGGCACGCGAACGCGAAAGGCTAGCTCCCAGTGCACTGCGAACGCGAGCTCAAAGCTGCGATCGCGAAGAAGGAATGAGGAAGAAGCTGAAGCAGTGAAATTGTGCTACGCGATCGCATAAACCTGTACGTGATTGCGTAAGGCTGAGAAATTGTTCTCTGCGATCGCATGGCCTTATACGCGATCGCGTAGTGTTAAACAAACCTGGGCAAATTTTGTTCTACGCGATCGCGAATGAATTTCCGCGATCACGATGAATAAAAATCTGAAAACAGAACTTAAGTTCTGGAAATGGGGTTTCAACCCATTTTCAACTCTTTTCCATTTTTGAGCTCGGGTAAGGCGATTCTTGGGCGATGTTTATGAGAAAACATTGAGGTAAGTGTTCCTTATCCTATATTGATTATATTTTATGATTTCATACTCATTTATATCATGAATCCATGAATTTATCGAAGAAAATCAGATTTTTATAAAATCTTCCAAAAACGAAAATTTAAGATTTGAAGGTCTATTTGACATCGAAATTTGATAAATTTTGTATGGTTGGACTCATATCGGAACGGGTGTTCGGATTTCGTAAGTGTTTCCGAGAATTGAGATGTGGGTCCCACTGTCGAATATTTTAATGAATTTCGGATTTGTATCCGAAAAATTAGTAAATTCATATGGAATTAATTCCTATGATTCGTATTGAGTATATTGAATTGTTTATGAATAAATTTGAAGCTTTTGGAGACAAATTTAAAAGGAAAAGTTGTGGTCGAGTAATTGATTGAAATTTGGAAAGCAAGTGTCGTGGTTAACCTTGACTTGAGGGAATAGAACCCTTAAACTATTTGTTATGTGAAATGCATGTGAACGACGTATAGGCGAGGTGACGAGTGTCTATACGTCGTCAAATTAATTGTTTGCATAATTACTTGAAAAATCATAAATTATTTTAAATCATGAATTAATTATTATAATAGTTGTTTCTCTCATATTGTTTGCCAAATATTAATTCTTGAATTCCTGCATTAATTGTTACATGCTACTTGAATTATTTGTCTTAATTGTTATTTGACATTTAGCATATTAAATATTAAAATATCTATTTTTCCCGTAATTTCCATAATAATTTGCTATTTGACATTGTTTGTTTCATAATTAAATCATAATTATTGTATGCTTGTTGTCTTATAATTTCATATTAATTGTTGTATTTATTGAGAAAATTTCTTCTATAAGAATTGGTAAATGAATATATTAGAGGATCGGGTAGCACGCCGCAACAGACTTAGTAAAAAGTCCATATTGGGGGATCGGGTTGCACGCCGCAGCAGACTTGATTAAAATGAATTTATGAGCGGAGCGGGTTGCACGCCGCAACAGAATGGAATATGAATATATTGTGAGAGCGGGTTGCACGCTGCAACGGAAATTGATGGAAATGATAATTGGTTATGACTGCTGAGTTGGCTTCAATTATTATAAATGAGTTACTTGATTTATTTCTATTATTTGTTGTTGTTACTAATATTGCGTACAGGTTAATGTAAGTGACGTGCCTTAGCCTCGTCACTACTTTGTCGAGGTTAGGCTCAACACTTACCAGTACATGGGATCGGTTGTACTGATACTACACTCTGCACTTTTTGTGCAGATTTTGGAGTTGGTCCTAGCGGCGCACCATAGACTTGCTCGGATTTCAGCTACTAGAGGAGACTTGAGGTATAACTGCATGGCGTCCGCAGTTCTGAAGTCTCCCTCTATTTTACTTTAGCTGTGTGTTTACTTCCAGACAGCTTTATTTTATTCAGACCTTTATTTGTATTATTCTAGAAGCTCGTGCACGTGTGACACCAATTCTGGGATGGTATTTAAACACTGTTATTTTTAAATACTTGACATTTAGCATATTAAACATTAAACATTAAACTGCCTATTTTCTCCATGATTTTCATAATAAATTATTATTTGCCATTGTTTGTTTTATAATTAAATCATAATTATTCTCTGTTTGTTCTCTTAAAAGTTTTTATTAATTGTTGCATTTATTGGGGCAATATTTTTTTTTATAAGAATTGGTAAATGAATATATTGGGGGATCGAGTTGCACGCCGCAACAGACTTATTAAAAAGTCCATATACGTAATAGAATTTATTGAAATGAATATATTGGGGGATCGGGTTGTACGCCGCAACAGACTTATTAAAAAGTCCATATACTTAATAGAATTGATTGAAATGAATATATTAGGGGATCGGGTTGCACGCCGCAACATACTTATTAAAAAGTTCATATTGGAGGATTGGATTGCATGCTGCAATAGACTTATTCAAAAGTCAATATATATACTTGATTAAAAATAATTATATGAGAGGATTGAAAATGAATATATTGTGAGAGCGAGTTGCACGTTGCAACAGAATTGAATTTGAATATATTGTGAGAGCGGGTTGCACGCTGTAACGAAAATTGATGGAAATGATAATTGGTTA
>AWOL01S0057097.1:0-19917 GCA_000715115.1 Nicotiana otophora
TGAGAGCCCGAGAGACTGGAGAGGTTGATGACTGAGTGAGGCCAAGGGCCTGATTGTGAGGATATTTATAGGATCTGGCTGCACGTCGCAGCATGTTTCAATGTTATATGCCATGATTGGCTTGTTATAGCGCTTGGGCTGAAAGAGCCCCTCCGGAGTCTGTACATACCCCCAATGAGTGCAAGTACCTACTAAGTGCGAGTGCCGAGTGCCAAGTGCCGAGTGATGAGTGCAGAGTGATTGAGAGGAATGAGTGACTGTGAGGAAAGAGTGATTGTGAGGTTGAAGTGAATGGGAAGACTGAGTGACTGTTGCTGTGAGAGGATGCATTGATTTCATTATTGTTGTACTTCAGCTGTCATATATCACTGTTTTGGAAATTTCTAAAAGACATTATCTTCTGTTTCAGTCGAATTTGATATGAAATTACTATTTGAGTTTTAGACGATGAACTTGAAGGCATGCCTACCTTCTTATGTTGAAAATTAATGTAATTGGACTTAGCTGTAAATCTCGCCACTATCTTTAGCTCTTTATTTAGTTGTAACAACCCGACTTGTCATTTTGACAATTAATATTCCGTTCGGTGGCTTAAGGTCTCGAGCAGCTTTTGAAATGTATATTATGACTTGTGAGGGTGGTCAAGGTTGGTTTTCGAATGATTCGGGATTTAATTGAAAGAACAATTCTTGTTTTGGAAGCTTAAGTTGAAATAATTGACCGGATGGTGAATTATGTATAAACGACCCCATAATGGAATTATGATGGTTCCAATAGTTCCGTATTATGAGTTTGGACTTAGGAGTGTATCCGGATATTTATTTTGAGGTCTATAGCTAAATTATGCTTGAAATGGCAAAAATAGGAAATTTAAGTTTGAAAGTTTGACCGGGGAGTTGACTTTTTGATATCAGGATCAAAATCCGATTCTGGAAATCAGAACATCCCCGTTATGTTATTTATGAATTGCGTGCAAAATTTAAGATCAATCGGAGTTGATTTGATAGGTTTCGGCATGTAGAATTTGGAATTTGTTAGTTTTGAATAGGCTTGAATTGGGGTGTGATTCGTGTTTTAGCATTGTTAAATGTAATTTGAGGCATCGACTAAGTTCGTGTCATATTATGGGACTTGTTGGTATACTTGGTTGGGGTCCCATTGTACTCGAATTAGTTTCGAATGAGTTTTGGAAGAGTTTGATGTTTTCAGCATAAGCATGTAATGATCCAAAGGTCCATTTTTAGTTCTAGAGAGCGAAATTCGATTTCGAGACTTCCGAAATTTTGATAATGAATTATAGGAGTGATCTAGAAAGTTTGGTCTAATTTTATCAAGTCGCGATTGGATTTTTAGCGCGAAACATGAGTTAATTATTTAACGAGTGAAATTGGTATCGCATTGAGAAAATGAGCTCCAAATTGTGTTCGATTGAACGACTAGGTTCGTATTATTATTTGTGACTCATAGGAACAAGAATCATCGAATTCCGAGTTCGTATGATAGAGTTAGATCCTTTTTAGTGAAAACAATAATTGTTTGTGCAAGCAAGTTCTGGTGTGGACTTTTAGTGACGGAAAATGGACTTTTAATGACGGATGGGCAGAAACTTAAGGACCAAAAATGGTCATTTCCTTCATTTTATTTTGGATTTTTGGAGCTCGGTTCTTGGGCGATTTTGAGGATTTCTTCACGACTTCGACTTGGGTAAGTGTCCTATATCCAAAAGTGATTATATTTCATAAATCCATGGTTATATTCATCATTTATTTCGGATTTAAATGGAAAACATCAAGATTTTTGCAAAACTTTTCAAGAACAAAATATTTAGATTTGGAGGTTGAGATGTTATCGAAATTTGATAAAATTAGTATGGTTAGATTCGTGATTGAATGGATTGTCGGATTTTTTGAGTTTCATCGGATTCTGATACGTGGGTCCCACGGGCGATATTTGAGCTAAATTTTAGATTTTGTTAGAAAATTAGTATTTTCTTATGGAATTAATTTCAATAAATGTTATTGACTGAATCGAATTATTTGTGGCTAGATTCGAGGCATTTGGAGGCCAATTCACGAGGCAGAGGCATCGCGAAATAAAGAATTACATGGTTTGAGGTAAGTAACAGTTCTAAATTTGGTCTTGAGGGTATGAAACCCCGGATTATGTGTTATGTGATCGGTTTTGAGGTGACACACATGCTAGGTGACGGGCGTGTGGGAGTGCACCGTAGAAATTGTGACTTGATCAAATTTCATGAACTGTGTAGTTGAATAATCTGTTGTTATCTGTACATTCTCCATGTAGTAGAGAAACTGAACCACAAATCATGTTTAGATTATGTGTTGGCACTGTAAGGACCCACAGAGGTCGTGTACATGTTGAACTATCTGCTTAATCGTTGTTTTGTACTCAATCACAGTTTACTTGTTTATTTTATCCCGGTCTCTATTGTTCATTATTGATGCATCATATCATTGTTGTTTGGGCTGATTTCATGATTAATGAGAGCTCGAGAGACTAGAGAGATTTAAGACTGAGTGAGTCCGATGGCCTGATTGTGAGATATTATACTATAGCACATGAGTTATTCGTGCAGCACGTGAGTTGTCCGTGCGGATCCATATATTATACTATAGCACGTGAGTTGTTCGTGCAGCACGTGAGTTATCCGTGCGGATCCAGATATTATACTATAGCACGTGAGTTGTTCGTGCAGCACGTGAGTTATCCGTGCGGATCCAGATATTATACTAT
This sequence comes from Nicotiana otophora, assembly GCA_000715115.1. Classification (NCBI taxonomy): domain Eukaryota; kingdom Viridiplantae; phylum Streptophyta; class Magnoliopsida; order Solanales; family Solanaceae; genus Nicotiana; species Nicotiana otophora. The sequence continues at coordinate 2,755 of AWOL01S0057097.1, forward strand.
AGCACGTGAGTTGTTCGTGCAGCACGTGAGTTATCCGTGCGGATCCAGATATTATACTATAGCACGTGAGTTGTTCGTGCAGCACGTGAGTTATCCGTGCGGATCCAGATATTATACTATAGCACGTGAGTTGTTCGTGCAGCACGTGAGTTATCCGTGCGGATCCAGATATTATACTATAGCACGTGAGTTGTTCGTGCAGCACGTGAGTTATCCGTGCGGATCCAGATATTATACTATAGCACGTGAGTTGTTCGTGCAGCACGTGAGTTATCCGTGCGGATCCAGATATTATACTATAGCACGTGAGTTGTTCGTGCAGCACGTGAGTTATCCGTGCGGATCCAGATATTATACTATAGCACGTGAGTTGTTCGTGCAGCACGTGAGTTATCCGTGCGGATCCAGATATTATACTATAGCACGTGAGTTGTTCGTGCAGCACGTGAGTTATCCGTGCGGATCCAGATATTATACTATAGCACGTGAGTTGTTCGTGCAGCACGTGAGTTATCCGTGCGGATCCAGATATTATACTATAGCACGTGAGTTGTTCGTGCAGCACGTGAGTTATCCGTGCGGATCCAGATATTATACTATAGCACGTGAGTTGTTCGTGCAGCACGTGAGTTATCCGTGCGGATCCAGATATTATACTATAGCACGTGAGTTGTTCGTGCAGCACGTGAGTTATCCGTGCGGATCCAGATATTATACTATAGCACGTGAGTTGTTCGTGCAGCACGTGAGTTATCCGTGCGGATCCAGATATTATACTATAGCACGTGAGTTGTTCGTGCAGCACGTGAGTTATCCGTGCGGATCCAGATATTATACTATAGCACGTGAGTTGTTCGTGCAGCACGTGAGTTATCCGTGCGGATCCAGATATTATACTATAGCACGTGAGTTGTTCGTGCAGCACGTGAGTTATCCGTGCGGATCCAGATATTATACTATAGCACGTGAGTTGTTCGTGCAGCACGTGAGTTATCCGTGCGGATCCAGATATTATACTATAGCACGTGAGTTGTTCGTGCAGCACGTGAGTTATCCGTGCGGATCCAGATATTATACTATAGCACGTGAGTTGTTCGTGCAGCACGTGAGTTATCCGTGCGGATCCAGATATTATACTATAGCACGTGAGTTGTTCGTGCAGCACGTGAGTTATCCGTGCGGATCCAGATATTATACTATAGCACGTGAGTTGTTCGTGCAGCACGTGAGTTATCCGTGCGGATCCAGATATTATACTATAGCACGTGAGTTGTTCGTGCAGCACGTGAGTTATCCGTGCGGATCCAGATATTATACTATAGCACGTGAGTTGTTCGTGCAGCACGTGAGTTATCCGTGCGGATCCAGATATTATACTATAGCACGTGAGTTGTTCGTGCAGCACGTGAGTTATCCGTGCGGATCCAGATATTATACTATAGCACGTGAGTTGTTCGTGCAGCACGTGAGTTATCCGTGCGGATCCAGATATTATACTATAGCACGTGAGTTGTTCGTGCAGCACGTGAGTTATCCGTGCGGATCCAGATATTATACTATAGCACGTGAGTTGTTCGTGCAGCACGTGAGTTATCCGTGCGGATCCAGATATTATACTATAGCACGTGAGTTGTTCGTGCAGCACGTGAGTTATCCGTGCGGATCCAGATATTATACTATAGCACGTGAGTTGTTCGTGCAGCACGTGAGTTATCCGTGCGGATCCAGATATTATACTATAGCACGTGAGTTGTTCGTGCAGCACGTGAGTTATCCGTGCGGATCCAGATATTATACTATAGCACGTGAGTTGTTCGTGCAGCACGTGAGTTATCCGTGCGGATCCAGATATTATACTATAGCACGTGAGTTGTTCGTGCAGCACGTGAGTTATCCGTGCGGATCCAGATATTATACTATAGCACGTGAGTTGTTCGTGCAGCACGTGAGTTATCCGTGCGGATCCAGATATTATACTATAGCACGTGAGTTGTTCGTGCAGCACGTGAGTTATCCGTGCGGATCCAGATATTATACTATAGCACGTGAGTTGTTCGTGCAGCACGTGAGTTATCCGTGCGGATCCAGATATTATACTATAGCACGTGAGTTGTTCGTGCAGCACGTGAGTTATCCGTGCGGATCCAGATATTATACTATAGCACGTGAGTTGTTCGTGCAGCACGTGAGTTATCCGTGCGGATCCAGATATTATACTATAGCACGTGAGTTGTTTGTGCAGCACGTGAGCTGTTCGTGCGGATCCAGATATTATACTATAGCACGTGAGTTGTCCGTGTAACACGTGAGTTGTTCGTGTGGATCCAGATATTTATACTATAGCACGTGAGTTGTTCGTGCAGCATGTGAGTTTTCCATGCGCATTATAGAGCTTGGGCTTGTAGGAGCCCCTCCAGAGTCTGTACACCCCAGTGAGCGCAGGTATCTACTGAGTATGAGTGCCAAATGTCGAGCGAGTGAAAGGACTGAGTGACTGTCGCTCTGAGAGGATGTATTGATTTATTTATTGTGTACTACATCTATCATATATCCCTATTTTGGGATCTTTTGAAAAACGTTATCTTCTATTTCAGTCGAACTTGATATAAAATTACTGTTTGAGTTTTAAATGTTGAACTTGAAAGCATGCCTACTTTCTTATGTGAAAATTATTGTAATTGGACTTAGCTGTGAAGCTCGTCACTACTTCCAGTTCTTTATTTATTATTGTTACTTGTTGAGTTGGTTGTACTCATACAACATGTACTCATACAACACCTTGCACCTCGTGTGCAGATCCGGGTGCTTTCGGATATGAAAATTGTTAGATATCAGAGTGTTATCAATTGGAGACAATTAAGGTAGCTGTTTGGCGTCCGCTGACCTTGACTCTCATCTTTTCAGTTATTGTACTGTTCTATATTTTCAGACAGTATTTTTAACAGTCAAACTTTATTATCATGTAGATGTTCATGTACTCAGTGACATTGGGTTTTAGAAGTGTATTTGTATCAGTATTTGTGGGATTTTCTATCAAACCGGAATATTATGTTTTCAAACATAAAAGATTATTGTGATTTATTGAGGTTATCGGCTTGCCTATTATTGAGATAGGCGCCATCACGACGGGTGAGATTTTGGGTCGTGACAAGTTAGTATCAGAGCCCTAGGTTACATAAGTCTCACGAGTCATGAGCAAGTGTCTAGTAGAGTCTTGCGGATCGGTATGATGATGTACATACTTATCTTCGAGAGGCTACAGGGCATTTAGGATAAACTTCTCATCTATCTTTCATTATCATGCGACATTGATTCAGCTTGAAGCATATCTCTTTGAATTTGTTTCACTCACTCGTATGTTTATGTGAGCGCTCGGTATCAGTTGTGCATCGCCGTCTTGTGATTCTATGAACGAGGTTCAAGATGTATATTCTGTATTTTGGTGATGGGCCAGTCTGGAGGATTGAGTCCAGGTTTAGACCACAGTTAGTCTCGGTAGCTTCAGTTGTGTGAAGTTGTATATTTGGACTCATATGTCTGGAAGTGTCCCTATGAGTAGAATTTGTGGCTCGATGAGCGTTAAAATGACCATATGATGAGTATGTTGTGACTATGGAATGTGTCCATATGGTTCGGATATGATGAGATGAGTTTGTTGGGATGTAAAAAAGACTATTGGATGCTTGATTTCTATCTTGATGTGACGTATAGTCTCAAGTTATGAGTGTGTTGGAAGATTTTTTTTTCATGTTGTTTAATTGTGGAACGAAGTAGATTTTTCATGCCTTCTAGTGAGTTCAGACCCAGGGAGATTAAGCGATTGCATATTAATTATGGTTGCGGAAGGGCGTATCAAGATGCTAATTTTAGGCTAAGCAGGTGGGTTATCTCCTGCGAAGTAATTTACGGATGTGTGGTCCTTACAATATTGTGTGGAGAATTTCTTTTCTAGCATCAGGTTCTATGTGTGGAGATTTGAATTTAAAATGGTCAAGGAAGTCGACCTGACCGTCACGAGAATGAAGGCGAGCTTAGTAGATGATTTGAGGTATTTTATGGTTTGTGTTACCTGAACTTGTGAAGAATTTTTGTTGAACTAACTGCAGTATTATGGAAGTAATAGAGTATAGGTATGGTGAGTTATCAGATGTTTTGTTATATGGATTTGAGCCAAGTGGGGGAGTCTGCTATCTACGATTTGATTGCACGATTATGTGTTGTATTAGTTTGGTCTGAGGCATACTTGTGAATTAGCTATGACTTGCAGAGGTTGAGATGGAGGATGAGTCGAGTAAGAAATATTCTTGGATACGGGTTATATTGCACTTTATGAGTATATGTAAATCATGGGAGGGGTGAGTTATTATTTGCGAAGTATGTAGTGCGCACAGAGTATGAACTTGATTGGTGGTGTTAAGGCAGGTTTACTTCTTTGAGTGTTGTTGTGCTAATGGGGCACGTGTCTTTTGGCTCGTTTGGGTAGTGCAATTTAGATTTGAGCAAAGGGTGACTCCCAAGAAAGTTCTAATGGGTTCAAAATTTATATATAGCAATTGAGAATTTTTTCGGACTTGTGTATGAATAAAATCTGAGATTTGCATTTGATGGTGCCGAGACTTGCGGTAATTCTGTATGACTATGCATTCTACATTCCAGTATAAGAAAGGTAAAAGAATAATTTTAAATTCACATAAGGTATTTTTAGAGTAGGCGTTTCGGTTGTGGTACTTATGGGGGTGCTTAAGAAGAATGCAGTGGCTTATGGGCCTTAAGGCAGTGTCGTTTTATGTAAGGATGTCTTGTAGTGAGCTTTGGGTAAGGATCGTAGTGTTCTGACAAGGATAAATGTCAACTTTAGGGTAATTCAGAAGAAACTCGAAGAAAATAGGACAACTAAGTAGTAGGTTAGACCAGTATGTTAATGGTATGCTCGATTCTTTTGGATAATTATGATGTGGTGAGGCTGTACATATATTTTGGTGGCAATATTCTTGGGTTTGGTGACATGTGTGGCTTGGTCAAGTTAGAGGAATTCAGCTCTGGTAGCTTGGTTATGTGCAAATAGATTTCAAAGTGTTCTTGATGGTTTCTACCATGGTTTGAGCCGGATATTTTCTACCGGTGTGGGGAACGTGTTATGTATTGTGATTTCCTCCTAGAAATAAGCAAGAGAAAGGTTTCTAACTAACCGGGTATATAATTTGATGGTGACTTAGATTTTATAATGAGATTCTCGTGCTTTTCACATGATAGATGGGGTGTGTTGTGCGGGATTTAGATTTACATGTACAAGGTGACAGTTCATTCTTGAAAGGAAGATCCCGAATTTTGGACAACATGGTCAGTTTCAGATATTTAGATNTGGGTGACTCCCAAGAAAGTTCTAATGAGTTCGAAATTTATATATAGCAATTGAGAATTTTTTCGGACTTGTGTATGAATAAAATCTAAGATTTGCATTTGATGGTGCCGAGACTTGCGGTAATTCTGTATGACTATGGATTATACATTCCAGTATAAGAAAGGTAAAAGAACAATTTTAAATTCACATAAGGTATTTTCAGAGTAGGCGTTTCGGTTGTGGTACTTATGGGGGTGCTTAAGAAGAATGCAGTGGCTTATGGGCCTTAAGGCAGTATCGTTTTATGTTAGGATATCTTGTAGTGAGCTTTGGGTAAGGATCGTAGTGTTCTGACAAGGATAAATGTCAACTTGAGGGTAATTCAGAAGAAACTCGAAGAAAATAGGACAACTAAGTAGTAGGTTAGACTAGTATATTAATGGTATGCTCGATTCTGTTGGATAATTATGATGTGGTGAGGCTGTACATATGTTTTGGTGGCAATATTCTTGGGTTTGGTGACATATGTGGCTTGGTCGAGTTAGAGGAATTCAGCTCTGGTAGCTTGGTTATGTGCAAATAGATTTCAAAGTGTTCTTGATGGTTTCTATCATGGTTTGAGCCAGATATTTTCTACCGGTGTGGGGAACGTGTTATGTATTGTGATTTCCTCCTAGAAATAAGCAAGAGAAAGGTTTCTAACTAATCGGGTATATAATTTGATGGTTACTTAGATTTTATAATGAGATTCTCGTGCTTTTCACATGATAGATGTGGTGTGTTGTGCGGGATTTAGATTTACATGTACAAGGTGANCATGGTCAGTTTCAGATATTTAGATGAATGTTATAACTGCTCGGTAATCCCTGAGAGGGGTGCGCATTTCAGAAGGCGCATTGTGTTTTGACTTACAGATGTTCATTGGTATTGCGGTACTCACCTGGTCGATAGACTGCTGATATTCAAATTATTGCTATGTGGCATAGAAGAATTTTGAAAGTATTCCTAGTGGGATGATCGCGCATGAAGGATGTTTTAGTCATTCGAGTGTTGGAGTTGTGATCAGTTACGGTGGGTTATGTGTTCTACGAATTTGGGGACTGGGAGTTCTCAGAAGCAAATTGTTTCGGGGCCCCGGACTGTGAAGGTGTGGCTAAGTTAACTAGATAATAGTATGTGTTATGGTTAAGTCATTGAGTACTTTTTAGAGGGTTATTTATCCATGCTCAGATTGCGTTTGGGCTATAATACATCTGGAATAAACTATTGAGCTTTAAGCTATGATGTTTCTCATATTTGCAACATTGTGTGAGCTATTTGAGCCGTAATTGAGGCTAAATATGAGTTAAAATCCCTGAATAAACTCGATAAATGCCTCAGTGATGAAAGATTTTCGATTTGAGCTATGATAGCACACTTTGTACATGCCTACACTTTAGCATGTCATTTATACTAGTGGAGAAACATGAGAATCTTATACTACTCACCATATACCTGTATACCTATTTAAATGCTCTCATATGATATATTTGGACTGGAGGCCTGGGACTGTACTGGGCGGATTATACTATTAGCACGTGAGTTATCCATGCGGGTTCTATTATTAGCACGTGAGTTGTCCGTGCAGTGTGTGGAATTTCCGTTTCCTTGATCGTTTATCTGATTGATTATTTCATTTCTCTACATGCTATGTTATCGCCTAATCGGGGCAATTTGAGAAAAAAAAATGTGCATATGCACACACATATGTTCTTCTCACATAATTTGATGAGTTGGTTTTAAATAATGTTCTGTGCCAGAAAGGCAGAATTACACCAGAATAGCTAGAATAGTTGTGTTTGGTGATATAAGGTCATTGGACCTAGAATGGATACTATCAGGTTTGATTACAACGTGTTGGAAGAATAATTTAGAATTAGGCTTAAATAATTGGCTATGGTACTTGTTGAACGAGGGAAAGCTATTTGACTTGTTGATCTGGTAAGTGGTCATGAAATTTCGCGTGTTTCTTTCATTGTCGGCAGTTTACGAAGGTTTTGGAATGAGGTATTGTTTGATATAGGGTTTAATATCGGTATCGGGTTTGTTTTTTTTAGCAGCTACAGTAATTAGAAACTATTGCGAGTATGCGGGTTGTGTGGTATATCATGTGACTACATCTTGAGTTATGTCTAAGGCTTAATACAGCTTGTTAAGACTCATACATAGTGTAGGTGTGAGATTCGGGTCTTGAAAAGAAATTTATGGATGTTGGAAATTGAATTCCAAGGTTTATGGGCTAATGTTAAATTAGTAATTTTCAGTTATGTGGTGTCGTCAGGCCTATATGNGTCATGTGTTCTACGAATTTGGGGACTGGGAGTTCTCAGAAGCAAATTGTTTCGGGGCCCCGGACTGTGAAGGTGTGGCTAAGTTAACTAGATAATAGTATGTGTTATGGTTAAGTCATTGAGTATTTTTTAGAGGGTTATTTATCCATGCTCAGATTGCGTTTGGGCTATAATACGCCTGGAATAAACTATTGAGCTTTAAGCTATGATGTTTCTCATATTTGCAACATTGTGTGAGCTATTTGAGCCGTGATTGAGGCTACATATGAGTTAAAATCCCTGAATAAACTTGATAAATGCCTCAGTGATGAAAGATTTTCGATTTGAGCTATGATAGCATACTTTGTACATGCCTACACTTTAGCATGTCATTTATACTAGTCGAGAAACATGAGAATCTTATACTACTCATCATATACCTGTATACCTATTTAAATGCTCTCATATGATATATTTGGACTGGAGGCCTGGAACTGTACTGGGCGAATTATACTATTGGCACGTGAGTTATCCGTGCGGGTTCTATTGTTAGCACGTGAGTTGTCCGTGCAGTGTGTGGAATTTCTGTTTCCTTGATCGTTTATCTGATTGATTATTTCATTTCTCTACATGCTATGTTATCGCCTAATCGGGGCAATTTGAGAAAACAAAATGTGCATATGCACACACATATGTTCTTCTCACATAATTTGATGAGTTGGTTTTAAATAATGTTCTGTGCCGGAAAGGCAGGATTACACCAGAATAGCTAGAATAGTTGTGTTTAGTGATATAAGGTCATTGGACCTAGAATGGATACTATCAGGTTTGATTACAGCGTGTTGGAAGAATAATTTAGAATTAGGCTTAAATAATTGGCTATGGTACTTGTTGAACGAGGGAAAGCTATTTGACTTGTTGATCTCGTAAGTGGTCATGAAATTTTGCGTGTTTCTTTCATTATCGGCAGTTTACGAAGGTTTTGGAATGAAGTATTGTTTGATATAGGGTTTAATATCGGTATCGGGTTTGTTTTTTTAGCAGCTACAGTAATTAGAAACTATTACGAGTATGCGGGTTGTGTGGTATATCATGTGACTACATCTTGAGTTATGTCTAAGGCTTAATACAGCTTGTTAAGACTCATACATAGTGTAGATGTGAGATTCGGGTCTTGAAAAGAAATTTATGGATGTTGGAAATTGGATTTCAAGGTTTATGGGCTAATGTTAAATTAGTAATTTTCAGTTATGTGGTGTCGTCAGGCCTATATGGAATAGGGTGACGTGGGATCACCCCCGGGTATGTGCGTGATAAGGTGAAATAGTGATTTGAAGGTTTAGAAACAACTTTTGGCAAGTTCGGGGATGAACATATGTTTAAGTGGGGGAGAATGTAATGACCTGACTTGTCATTTTGAGAATTAGCATTCCGTTTGGTAGCTTAAGGTCTCGAGAAGCTTTGAAATGTGTATTATGACTTACGAGGGTGGTCAAGTTTAGTTTTCGGATGATTCGGGATTTAATTGAAAGAACAATTCTTATTTTGGAAGCTTAAGTTGAAATAATTGACCGGATGGTAAATTATGTATAAACGACTCCGGAATAGAATTTTGATGGTTCTAATAGCTCCGTATGGTGATTTTGGACTTAGAAGTGTATCCGGATATTTATTTTGAGGTCTGTAGCAAAAATAGAAAATTTAAGTTTGAAAGTTTGATCGGGGAGTTGACTTTTTGATATCGGGATCGAGATCCGATTCTAGAAATTGGAACAACTCTGTTATATCGTTTATGACTTGTGTGCAAAATTTGAGGTTAATCAGAATTGATTTCATAGGTTTCGGCATCGAATGTAGAATTTGAAATTTGTTAGTTTCGAATAGGCTTGAATTGGAGTGTGATTCGTGTTTTAGCGTTGTTAAATGTAATTTGAAGCATCGACGAAGTTCATGTCATATTATTGGACTTGTTATTATACTTGATTGGGTTCCCATGGGGCTCGGATAAGTTTCGGATGAGTTTTGGAAGAGTTTGATGTTTTCAGCATAAGTATGTAATGATCCAAATGTTCATTTTTAGTTCTAGAGATCGCAATTTGATTTCGAGACTTCCGGAATTTTGATAATGAATTATAGGAGTGATCTGGAAAGTTTGGTCTAATCTCACCAAGTCGCGATTGGGTTTTTAGCGAAAAATATGAGTTAATTATTTAACGAGCGAAATTAGTATCACATTGAGAAAATGAGCTCCGAATTATGTTTCGATTGAACGACTAGGTTCGTATTATTATTTGTGACTCATAGGAACAAGAATCGTCGAATTCCGAGTTCGTATGATGGAGTTAGATCCTTTTTAGTGAAAACAATAACTGCTGGTGCAAACAAGTTCTGGTATGCACTTTTAGTGANTCGTCGAATTCCGAGTTCGTATGATGGAGTTAGATCCTTTTTAGTGAAAACAATAACTGCTGGTGCAAACAAGTTCTGGTATGGACTTTTAGTGACGAAAAATGGGACTTTTAGTGACGGATGGGCAGAAACTTAAGGACCAAAAATGGTCATTTTCTTTATTTCGTTTTGGATTTATGGAGCTCGGTTCTTAGGCGAATTTGAGGATTTCTTCACGACTTCGACTTAGGTAAGTGTCCTATATTCAAAAGTGATTATATTTCATTAATCTATAGTTATATTCATCATTTATATCGGATTTAAATCGAAGAAATCAAAATTTTTGCAAAACTTATCAAGAACAAAAATTTTAGATTTGGAGGTCGAGTTGTTATCGGAATTTGATAAAACTAGTATGGTTGGACTCATAATTGAATGAGTTATCGGATTTTGTGAGTTTCATCGGATTCCAAGACGTGAGCCCCACGGGCAATTTTTGAGCTAAATTTTGGATTTTGTTGGAAAATTAGTATTTTCTTATGGAATTAATTCCAATAAATGTTATTGACTGAATCGAATTATTTGTGGCTAGATTTGAGGCATTTGGAGGCCAATTCACGAGGTAAAGGCATAGCGAAATAAAGAATTACGCGGTTTGAGGTAAGTAACAATTCTAAATTTGGTCTTGAGGGTATGAAACCCCGGATTATGTGTTATGTGATCGGTTTTGAGATGACGCACATACTAGGTGACGGGCGTGTGGGTGTGCACCGTAAAAATTATGACTTGGTCAAATTTCATGGAACTGTGTAGTTGAATAATATGTTGTTATCCGTACATTCTCCATGTAGTAGAGAAATTGAACCACAAATCATGTTTAGATTATGTATTGGAACTGTAGGGACCCACAGAGGTTGTGTACATATTGAACTATCTGCTTAATTATTATTTTGTACTCAGTCACAGTTTACTTGTTTATTTTATCCCAGACTTTATTGTTCATTATTGATACATCATATCATTATTGTTTGGGCTGATTTCATGATTATTGAGAGACCGAGACACTGGAGTGATTTATGACTGAGTGAGACCGAGGGCCTGATTGTGAGATATTATACTATAGCACGTGAATTGTTCGTGCAGCACGTGATTTGTCTGTGCGGATCCATATATTATACTATAGCACGTGAGTTGTCTGTGCAGCACGTGAGTTGTCCATGCGGACCCAGATATTATACTATAGTACGTGAGTTTTCTGTGCGGCACGTGAGTTGTCCGTGCTGATCCATATATTATACTATAGCACGTGAGTTATCCGTGCGGATCCAGATATTATACTATAGCATGTAAGTTGTCCGTTCAGCATGTGAGTTTTCCGTGCGGATCCAGCTATTATACTATAGCACGTGAGTTGTCCGTACAACACGTGATATATCCGTGCGGATCCAGATATTTATACTATAGCACTTGAGCAGTCCGTGCAGCACGTGAGTTGTCCGTACGGATTATATCGCTTGGACTGTAGGAACCCCTTCGGAGTCTGTACACCCCCAGTGAGCACAGGTACCTACTGAGTGCGAGTGCCGAGTGTTGAGCGAGTGAAAGGACTGAGTGATTGTTTCTCTGAGAGGATGCATTGATTTCTTTATTGTGTACTATATCTGTCATATATCCCTATTTTGGAAACTTTTGAAAAATGTTATCTTCTGTTTCAGTCGGACTTGATATGAAATTACTGTTTGAGTTTTAAATGTTGAACTTGAAAGCATGCCTACTTTCTTATATGGAAATTACTGTAATTGGACTTAGCTGTTAAGCTCGTCACTACTTTCAGTTCTTAAATTTATTATTGTTACTTGCTGAGTTGGTTGTACTCATACTACACCCTGCACCTCGTGTGCAGATCCGGGTGCTTCCGGATACGAAAATTGTTAGATATCAGAGTGTTATCAATTGGAGACAATTAAGGTAGTCGTTTGGCGTCCACTCACCTTGACCCTCCTCCTTTCAGTTATTGTACTGTTCTATATTTGCAGACAGTGTTTTTAAGAGTCAGACTTTATTATCATTTAGATGCTCATGTACTCAGTGACACCGAATTTTGGGAGTGTATTTATATCAGTATTTGTTGGATTTTCTATCAAATCAGAATATTATGTTTTCAAACTTAAAAGATTATTGTGATTTATTGAGGTTATCAGCTTGCCTATTATTGAGATAGGCGTCATCATGACAAGTGAGATTTTCGGTCGTGACATTAGTATTGTTACTTGAGGAGTTAGTTGTGCTCATACTACACCCTGCATCTCGTGTGCAGATCCAGGTACCTCCGGTCACGGCGGTTGCTAATTATTCTGAGCTTTATCTGCGGAGACTATCGAGCTAGCTGCTTGGCGTCTGTAGACTTTGACTCTCGTTCTTCTCAGTTATTTGTATTGTTCTATATTTCCAAACAGTGTTCTATCAGTTAAACTATGTTATCATTTAGATGCTCATGTACTCAGTGACACCGAATTTTGGGAGTGTTTTATATCGGTATTAATGAGATTTTGTATTGACATTAAATATTATATTTTTAAACTTAAAAGAAATTGTAATTTATTGAGGTTGTCGGCTTGCCTAGTATCGAGATAGGCACCATCACGACAGGTGAGATTTTGGGTCGTGACACTTTCGTACCTAACAAAATTATATACACCTAGAAGATAATATTAAGCAAGTGAAGTAAGAAAGTTTATCCTTTGAATTAAAAGAATGCCTTCAACAAATTACCTTTATTTCAATGTTTGTTCCCATATTTAATTCATGCTACTACATACAAAGACATTAAGAATTTGATTTGTTTTAAAAAAAAGTCTTCATTACAGGAACCCATGATTCTTCCACAAAGTGCCATGAGTTAAGGGAAGCATTACTTAATCTTTTCCTGTTTTTAATTATATTAGTCAATCTCACTATATAACTCAAATTATTAAATTTATATACCCTCATATTAGTAAAACAAAATATAAGAATATTATATTACCTATTTTCAAAAGTTTGATTCCAGCCTCTTTCTTCCTCCTTCTTCTTCTTCTTCCTTTTTCCCTTCTCTGCATTTGTTTTAAATGCTTTTGTTGCAGCAGCAGCAGCGCTGCTTTCCCTTTTCCCCGATTCCCTTTTCTTTCTTTTGGTTCACATGGGCTTTTGCCCTTATTTTAAATTGATTAGGTTTTCCCTTCTTTTTCTTTCTTGTATTGTTTTTTTTTTGTTATGTTAAAAGACCAACATACCCTAACTTAAATATGGGTCATTGCATCTTACCCACCTTATGAAATTTGGTCCCCGAATTTAACTCAAATATGTGTCTGTAGATCGAAATAAATGAGGATACTTGACTCTTATATCATCTTCCACTTCTCAAGTAGCTTCTTCAATAGTATAATTTCTCCACAAGACTTCAACAACCATAATTTCTTTTGACTATAACTTCCTCACTTGTCTATCGACAATAGCCATCGGCTCCTCCTCGTAAGACAACNCTTTTTCTTTCTTGTATTGTTTTTTTTGTTATGTTAAAAGACCAACATACCCTAACTTAAATATGGGTCATTGCATCTTACCCATCTTATGAAATTCGGTCCCCGAATTTAACTCAAATATGTGTCTGTAGATCGAAATAAATGAGGATACTTGACTCTTATATCATCTTTCACTTCCCAAGTAGCTTCTTCAATGGTATAATTTCTCCACAAGACTTCAACAACCACAATTTTTTTTGACTATAACTTCCTCACTTGTCTATCGACAATAGCCATCGGCTCCTCCTCGTAAGACAACTTCTCATCGAGTGGTATAGTAGGTGCTTCAAGCACTTGGGAGGAGTCTGATATACATTTTTTTCAGCATAGAGACATGAAACACTGGGTGAATATAAGATAACTAAGGAGGAATTTCCAAACGATATGCCACAGCTCCCACTCGGTCAAGTATTTCATACTTACCTATAAACCTCGGGCTCAACTTGCCTTTTTTTCCAAATCGCATCATGCCCTTCATAAGAGATATCTGTATGAATACTCTATCTCCAATTGTGAACATTAAGTCGCTGCTTCTCTTATCCGCATAAGATTTTTGTCTGCTTTAAACTGTGAGCAATCATCGCCTGATCAATTGGACCTTGTCAATAGCTTCTTGTACTAAGTCGGGTCCCAATAAGTTAATCTCACCAGCTTCAAACCCTCCGATAGGAGAACGACATCTTCTACCATATAATGCTTTGTACGGTGCCATCTGAATATTGGACTGAAAGTTATTGTTGTAAGCAAATTCAGCTAAAGGTAGATAAGCGTCCCAACTACCTCCAAACTCAAGAATACAATCTCTCAACATATCCTCCAAAATCTGTATAGCACATTCGGACTTTGCGTTTGCGTGCGATAAAATTAGTACTAAGATCTACGCATGTACCCAACATTTCTTGAAAAGGTTTTCAAATTGTGAAGTGAATGCGTGATCCTCTATTAGAGGGGATGGACAATAGAGCTCTATTGAGTCAGATAATTTTTTGTTCATATATATCTATGCACATTTTACCTCACTATAAGAGGTTTTAACTAGCATGAAACGTGCCTACTTTGTAAGCCAATTTATAACTTTCCCGCATATAATCATACCTCTAATAGTTTGAGTAATTTAGTCATATAATGTATTGTTCTATTGGATTTTTACTTCAGAATCTTGAGTTGTTTTAGTGGGCCTGTGAGTCGCAAGTGCTTGCCATAAAATACTGACATGTCAAATAGTTAGAAACAAAGTTAACGAAAAAACAATTCCTTCTTTCTTTTCCAACCAATCAATTTTTTTTTCTTTTATAGTCATGGCGCATCTTATAGACCTGAGATATACAGTGTATCTAGAGTTGTGAGCTCCATCACGAATAGCTTGTCTCAACCCATATATGTTTGCTACACATAATTATTTACCTAGTCAGAGAATACCCTCACTATTAACAGTCGTATCCTTGCTTTTACCAGCTAGAAACTAATCTCGGTAATTAAACAATCGCTCATCCTCGTATTGACTAGCCTTTATACACTCTACATCGGGCTTGAACAATAGCCAATAATGTCTTTGAATTATTTTTCTTTTCCACATTGAATCTAATACGTGTACCCTCTAGTCTATGCATATCTTCGTCCAGAAGTATCTCTACAGGAGCTATATGCGCCAAATCACCCATAGTTTGTTTTTTTGCATAAGCTATAATATTTATCTTTCCCGAACAATACAAAACAGTACAATTATATCTTCAGTAGTTTCCTCCATTAGCATTGCTAAATATTTATATCTCTATTGATTTTAAATGTATTTTAGGCTCTTGTGTTAGGTATAAATCTCATAGGTTTATTCGTATAAATAGTATCTCTAAATCTTAAAAGGAAATACCACTATGACCATCTCCAAATCATGAATGGCATAATACGACTTGAGCTTCTTCAATTTTCTTAGAGCATAGGCTATCATGCGACCATTTTGCATGAGAAATATCCTAATCCTACCCTCGAAGTATCACATAACATCGTGAATCCTCTAGAGCCTATTGGAATAAGGCTAAATGTCCATAAATAAAGACGAAATAAATAAGCATGCAATTAGGTCTCCTAGCTAGTAGCTAAGGACCATTAAATACCATTTTATCATACACATTCATTTTTTATTCAATTTCAAAATGCCAGCATAAAACACCATAGGTATACATAAATGAATATCAATGACATATATATATGTACTTGATTTTCAACGACTTATACGAAGTAAAGCTTTATCAATGGAATCAAGAAATTAAATAAGCAGAGGAAGGACGGATTTGAACACATTTTTTTGGACCTTTGATCCAACAAAGTTTACAAATTAGGGGATGCATATCTTGATCTTGACCGAATTCATGCATTTACAAGAAGTTGTTGATATATTTTTTAAGAATCTGATCAACAAGAATCCTGTAAGCTTTCTCAGTGGGATGATAGCTATCCCAAAACAAATACTTTGTATTATCTTCACATGTTCCACTGAATTTGTTGCATAATAATGTCACCTCTATTTTTCCTGTGCCACAACACCCTTTCTCTACTTCTTCAAATCCTAGAACCAATCCATAATAGCAAAATTCATAAAAGAAGAAAACAAGAAAATAATTACTCCAATAAAAGATGAAAAATCAACAGTCTAGAGATATTTTTAGAGGAACCGAGCAACATAGATAAAAAGATATAAATTTAGAAAAGGTTGAGATTTACCATATTTTTTAGGATTGACAATGAAATCAAGTAGAGGATAATAAATATCGATGAAAACGAGCTTGGATTGAGGTAAGTTTTTGGATAATGAATTAATTGCAGCAGAGAGTTTGGTGTTGGCCAACTGCGCTGCTTGATTGTATTCTTGAACACACTCTCTATTAAACCCTCCAGCTAGTGTTCTCTGCGATGGCAAACACCCTAATGGTGGAATTCCAAAAAATCCAATTTTTCTTGCTCCTAACTTGTACAATTCCTTCCACAGAGAAGCAAAAAAAAAACAATTGAGTCAATATACAATTACTGAAAATCAATCTTTTTAATAATTGGTAGTAATAAACAACTAGGAGGTCACGGGTTTAATACGTGGAAACAGCCACTCGTAGAAATGCAGGGTAAGGCTGCGTAAAATAGACTTTTATGGTCCTGCCCTTTTCCGGACTCACGCATAGCGAGAGCTTGGTGCACTGGGCTGCCCTTTAAACAACCATCTATTCCTCTTTATATATAGAATTCATTCCTTTTTTGTTTAACCATGCATCCGAAATTTGAACTCACTGAGGCATAAAAGTATAATGTATATACTAACTTGGACAAATTCAGAAGCTTTGGCCACCATGAGATCAGTATATGAGTTAATATCCTGCTTTAAGCGTATTCCAGCAGTGAAATATGTATTGGCAAGATCATCACTGCCAGCAACCACCATAAATAGGCTATTTTGTAAAATATAGTTGGTTTCTTCTTCCCCAACTAACCCTTTCAGCTTCTCAATATATTCTTT
The DNA here is from genome assembly GCA_000715115.1 of Nicotiana otophora. NCBI lineage: Eukaryota > Viridiplantae > Streptophyta > Magnoliopsida > Solanales > Solanaceae > Nicotiana > Nicotiana otophora. The sequence goes on from AWOL01S0057097.1 coordinate 19,855, forward strand.
GAATTGAGTCAATTGTGATGATAGTGGTATGGCTGTCTGATTAAAACACACAAAAAAAAAAAA
>AWOL01S0057099.1:0-16667 GCA_000715115.1 Nicotiana otophora
ATATATAGATTGACATCTTGGCTAGAGATTGAGATAGAGATTACAGTAGAGTAATTATACAAGAATAGCTATCCTAGCCTAACCATTATCTGTAGAACTCTTGGAAGAGTTCTTAGTTGTGTGGGACTCAACTGGCGAGGCAGTTCTCGTTGATTGAACAACAACCGGGAATGATGCCCAAGGAGTTGAAGGGGACGGCTGATTAGGTGGAGATCCAAGGATAGAGGTTTCAGCAAAGGGAAATCTGCTTTCATCAAAACGCACCTGTCGAGCTATATAGATTCGTCCTGTAGAATGATCTAAGACAACGATAGCCTAGATGATTAGATCTATATCCAAGAAAAACACACGGTTTGCTCCTAAAATCAAATTTATGTTTGTTATATGTTCTCAAGTGAGGAAAACACAAACAACCAAAAGCTTTAAGAAAGGAGTAATCTGGTTTGGAATGATGAACGAGATCAAAAGGAGAGAGACCATTTGTACACACTGAGGGTAGACGATTTATGAGGAAAACAGCAGTTTCAGAGGCATATTGCCAGGAACGAGCGGGGTAGAGCTGTGAGCAAGAAGGCTTAAACCTGTTTCGACAATGTGTTGATGTTTTCTTTCAACTCGACCTTGTTGTTCATGTGTATGTGGGTAAGAAACACGATGAGAGATGCCAAGTTTAGTAAGGATTGGGGACAATGAGCGAAATTCCCCACCCCAATCAGATTGTATGGCTTTAATGGTAGTATAAATTGTCGTTCAACGAAGGCCTTAAACTGATGGAATATGGAGAGAACATCTGATTTTTGGGAAATTGGATAACCCCATGAATAGCTTGTGAAATCTTCAACAAAAACAAGAAAATATTTGTGGCCTTGAGACCAAAGGAGAGGGGCCAGACCCCAAACATCAACATACAATAATTGTAAAATGAAAGAACTTTTATTAATGCTTAAAGGGAGAGACAACTTGTGTGATTTGCCTAACTGGCAGGCTTGACAAACTTTATTGAAACTAGAACTAGTACAAGGTAAATGATTTTTCCTAAGAACTTCTTGAAGAACTCTATGATGAGGGTGTCCAAATCGAAGGTGCCGGGAAGATGGTGAAGCCTTGATTGAGTAGAAAGCAGAAGGACTGGAGGAATCCACCGGAGAGGATAACTTGAGTGTATAGAGACCATCTTTACTCTGACCGGAAAGAAGAGGAATCTTGGAATCCCGATCCTTGACAAGAAAATAAGAGGGGTGAAATTCAAAGAAAGCATTATTGTCACGAGCAAAGCGTTGAACTGAGAGTAAAGATTTTGTGATAGTTGGAACATGAAGAATATTGTTAAGAGTTAAAGCTCTAGAGAGTGATAGAATGATAGAATTACCAGTGTGGTGGATGGGGAGGTTATGTCCGTTGCCAACGCGAACTTGATCCAATCCCTTATAATCCTCAACTTGGTGCATGTTAGTGAGATCTAGAGTGATGTGATGAGTGGCGCCTGTATGGTACCATTGCGGAATAACTGGCGGCGGAGATTGGTATGATAGATAAGCTGCAGGGCTCCTATTGGGACTGTAGCGTTGGAAACAAGTCGAGGCAAGGTGGTTACTGCCATTGCAGATTTGACACTTTTGTCGCTGATCATGGGATTGCCAGAGTTGTGTGTTGTTTGAATAATTAAGTAAGTAAAGGTGTCCATCTCTTCCACCACATCCTCTATAAGATCTTCCTCGACCCCTGTTGGAATTTGTATTAAAAGGACGGTCAGAAGGTGTATTGCATTAGGCAAGATTGGCAGAAGGTCCTTGTGTGATTGAGGAGTCTTGTAGTGTAGCAGATGAAAGGGACATGTTTGAGATAGATGAACAATTGATAAATTCATGGTTTAAGAGAAGTCTATGAAGTTCATAAAAGGTTACTGGCTCAGGTCGTGCGGATAGCGTGGTGACGATGTCCTTAAATTCGGATCGTAACCCTTTGAAGATGTAAATATTTTGATCAGCAAGGCAAAGAGGTCGTCAGGCAGCAGCAAATTCATCTGAGATGAGTTTGGCTTTGTGTAAGTATTGAGTGACGGTAAGATCGTCTTGCTTCAAGTTTTGGAGTTGCATATGAAGATTAAGGATCCTTGTGTTGGACGAAGAAGATAAAGCAGCTTCAAGAGCATCCCATACTGCTTTTGATGTGTTCAGACCTATGGCTATGGACAATGTTTCTTCAGAAAGGGATGATATGAGAAGGCTCAAGATCATTTGGCCTTGTTGTATCCACTGGCTATAGGCTGGGTTTGGTGTGGATACATCAGTACCTTGAGCAGAGATAAGTAATGGTGGACATGGGTTGCTTCCATCAATATAAGCATGGAAGTTTTGGCCACGAAGGAAAAGTAATAATTGGGTACGCCAAAATAAATAATTTTTAGCCGTTAACTTGATGGAGATGAAGTGGTGAGCATGGTTAAGTGATGGAGAAGAAGACGGATTGACTGGAGATTGAGAAGGAGCGACTGAAGGAGAGGTCGTGTTGGCGTCTGATACCATATTAGAACACAAAGATACACAGAAACGTTTATACGAAGGACCTCACCGAGGTATATTATTTCCTTGACAATCTTGTGTACACAACCTCGTGTACATATATTCATTGACATCTTGGCTAGATATTGAGATAGAGATTACAGTAGAGTAATTATACAGAATACTAACTGATAGCTATCCTAGCCTAACCATTATCCGTAGAACTCTTGGAAGAGTTCTTGGTTGCGTGGGACTCAACTGGACGTGTCTCAATAACTATTATATAATTTTTATAACAACAACCACACGGCATATTTTCACAAGTAGAGTATGGGAAAGATAGGATGTACGCAGTCTTACCCTACCCTTAAAGGACAGAGAGACTATTTCCGGAAGACTTTCGGCTAAAGAAAGGATGGAAGAAGCATTGATAGTAAGTAATAACAATACAGGATATTTAGAAAACTAAGTTCAAGATAGCAAAGGAGAAGATGAAAGAAGTACTGATGGCAAGTAATAACAGTACAAGATATGTGGAAATAGCACACTAAGGGTAAAAAGGATACCATACTAACATTAATACTATTGAACTAAGGAAGATAAAGAGAAACGCCCAACTACCTACTAACCTTCTACCCTAATTCTCGACCTCCACACCCTCCTATCAAGGTTCATGTCCTCGATTAGCTTAAGTTGCGCCATGTCCCGCCTGATCGCCTCTCCCCAAGACTTCTTTGGCCTACATCTACCCTTCCTATAACCCTCCAAGGCCAACCTCTCACACCTCCTGACCGGGGCATCTGTGCTTCTACTCTTAATGTGCCTGAACCATCTTAGCCTCACCTCTCGCATCTTTTCCTCCACATGGGTCACTCTCACCTTGTCCCGAATAATTTCATTCTTTATTCTATCCAGCCTTGTGTGCCCACACATCCATCTCAACATCTTCATTTCAGCTACTTTCATCTGCTGGACATGGGAGTTCTTAACTGGCCTGCATTATGCTCGATACAACATAGTCGGTCTAACCACTACCTTGTAGAACTTATCTTTAAGTCTCAACGACACATTCTTATCTCACAAGACACCGGAAGCGAGCTTCCACTTCATCCACCCAGCTTTGATATGATGTGTGATCTCCTCTTCAATCTCCCAATCACACTGAATCACAGACCCAAGGTACTTAAAACTCTCTCTCCTAGGAATGACTTACATCTCTAAGCATCACATCCTAGTCTGCTTCCTGGGTAACACCGATGAACTTGCACTCCAAGTATTTTATCTTGGCCTTGATGAACTTGAAATTTTTAGACTCAAGGGTATGTTTCCAAACCTCCAGCCTCTCGTTAACACCATTGCGCGTCTCATCAATCAGAACTATGTCATGTGCAAATAACATACACCAAGGCACCTCCTCTTAAATGTGTCGCGTCAATGGTCCATTGCCAAGGAAAACAAAAACGAGCTAAGTGTTGATCCTTGATGCAACCCCATCTCAATCGAAAAGTATTCAGAGTCACCTCCTGTTGTCCTTACCTGTGTCTTAACTCCATCATGCATGTCCTGGATCACTCGAATATATGCTACAGTCACTCCCTTAGCCTCCAAACATCTCTATAGAACCTCTCTCGAGACTTTGTCATAAGTTTTCTCTAGGTCAATAAACACCCTATGCAAGTCCTTCTTCATCGCCCTATACTGCTCCACCAATCTCCTCACAAGCTGAATGGCTTTAATAGCCGGCCGTCCCAGCATGAAACCAAACTAGTTCTGGAAATGGACACGCTCCTCCTCATCCTCCCTTCTATCACCCTCTCCCAAGCTTTCATCGTATGGCTCAACAACTTGATACCCCTATAGTTGTTGCAGTTTTGGATATCCCCTTGTTCTTATACAACGGAACGAACGTACTCCACCTCTATTCTTCAGGCATCTTCTTCGTCCTAAAATGACGCTAAACGGCCCAGAGAGCCATTCCAAGCCCGCCTTACCCATACTCTTCCAGAATTTCACAGGGATCTCGTCTAGACCGATCGCTTTACCCCTACTCATCCTACAGCCCCTTCAACCTCCTCCACTCTTATGCATCTACAGTACCCAAAATCTCGATATCGCTCTGAGTACTCCAACTCACCCAGCACGATGCTCCTATCTCCCTCTTCAATTATATAATTTTTACAACTTTCAAAATTTGAAATCACACGAGAACGTCTTAGTTTTCTCTGTAACTTTACTTCCCATATCTCTGAATGTATACGGGCATTGGCTAGTGATCTGAGCTCTTTTTCAACGATGAACATCTGTATCATCTCATTAGTCGATCTTACCCATGTTAAGATTTTTAAAAAATGGACTTGGACACAAGCTCAACTGCCGGAGGCTTGGTTTAACTAAGGAATCTCCTTAGTGACGTGAGTCAGATTAGCTTTTTCACATTACTTAGATATTTCAAACACTAACTACTGTTTCAAGAACCACTTTGGAATGTAATAGTGATAGCCTAGATACTATAGCATAATTTCCGGATTCTACAGGGAATGCAAATTCCCCCCCTGATGTAACTATTTTATCCGTTTAGTTTGTTAATACATCAACCCCTTTAAATCAAACAAAAAAAATCTAATATTTCCATTTCAGGAAGGAAAGGATGAAAAAGAAAAAGTGATATATCAGTTGGGTGGGACTGTGAAATTGAGTGATACGCCTTGAGCGTGCCAAACAAGCAAAGCATCAATCATAGTCATACCACAATATTGAATTGCAACGAGAGGAAAGTGATGGGATACAGATTCACCATACGCAATGATGCATCGCAAGATTCAAAGCCGTAAACGATTTTCATATATCTTACATTTACAAAGTGAATCTACTCCACTCCACACCTAATTTTTCCCTCCTTACAAAATCTCTTCGATTACGGCCCCATATTGACATTCACGACCCCATCACGTACTTACATCATTACAACAGGGTCAGGACCACCTCACTAAAAAAACTCCTAATTCGCCTCTAATTACTTTGTTAATAACGACTCTCATTTACTTACAGAGACAGAGACACTATATTACAATTTAATTACATATACCCTTTGGACATATTTACACTAGCCAAAAGTATCGTTCTTCAGTTTCTCAGTCGACGAAAATCTTCAAACTCTTCTGCTGCCGCTAGTTAAAACAAAAGTTGATGACTCGTTCGTGTAACTTCATGTTTCCTCTATGTACTTTTCTCAGTATTGGACTGGCATTATGGTTTTTTCTTAAGCCAAAGCAGGGATACTGCAATTACGACGATCCCTGTCAAGGCAATCGAAACCCTCAACTCTCACAGCCGGATTGTGGCCAAAATTCGCCCTGGTCACACATCCGCCTTTCCTGGCAGAAGATGATGGGGACGAAGCCAATCCGGAGGGAATTGGTATTGCCCGTGGTGAAACTGGGGTGACCTTTTCGTCCCCAAATCGTGCGTCTTGAATCAATGGGTTAGATACTCTGCTCGGCGGTGACCCACAAAAAAATGGGGGCGACGAGGCTACTTGTGCGGCTGGCTGATCAACTCCACCACCACCCTGTACAATTTCAAAACCAAAAATCAGCAGATGAATCTAGAGAACTATTGACACAAACTATGCATATACAAACAATTATGACTCAATCCCAAATAAATGAAGTCGATTTTATCTAATTCGCACTAACCATACAACTCCATTGACGTGGACTATGCATATAAAAGGCAAAACAATTTAAGTACTATATACATAGTATATGATAATCTAAATTCAATTTGATTTTTACAGATTCTAGAGGGAGGAAGACCAAAAATAGAAAGTGAATCAATCATGACATGTCCATTGCTTCAAAGCCACTCGATGAAAAGCATAACATGAGATTCACATTCGACAACTAGCACCGACAAGAACATGGTGCCCACACACTTGGACTTGGGCATATAACCCTTTTTCATAGGTCCACAAATACGCTCCTTTTATTTTATTTAATATTTAATTTTCGCTTTTCAAATCAATGGATTCCACATACACATACTAGGATTACTATTACCAAAAAAATAATTAACAAAGTGATAAACCTACCTTTGTCAGGATGATATCCAATAAATCAGCTCCAGATCTTGAATCACAAAAGTCTTGCTGATGCCATCTGAGAGGTCTCATAGGGCCGCCGCCGAGACGGCGGGGCTTAGGGCAAACAACGGCGTCCTTCTTATCGGAAATTGAGGAGTAGGAGCGCATCATCATCTCTTCACAAGCGGCAAAATTACTTTGTTGAATAGCACAGTGATTCATTTTTTCCAGACAAAATCTACTTAAACAACGCCTGCACCAATTCAAATGAAGATTTTACTTCACAGATCTAAATATAACAGCGACATAAACGAAATAAAACAAGAAAAATTAATTTCCTCAAATTAATAAGTTGAAAATTCTATAGATCTGCTCAAAGCTTTAAAACAAAAACCGTAAGGCGGAGATTTTGACCTTTTCCGTTGAGACAACCAAAGACGGCCGGAAAATTAAAAAAACAGAAATTTAGGGAATCGTGGATCTAAAAATTTAATACGAAAATTAAAGCTATGAATCATGCGACAAAATTAAACAACTACGCAAATCAACTACAAAATAGCGTAAATTTCCAGCTTCATATGAATTTTAAATATTTGTCATATATACTACTATACATGTATATTATAGTCGAGAAATCAGATTTCAAACAAATCGTATGGCCGATATCAACCGGCAATTTAACTCTGCGTTGAAACAACTGAGAAATCACCGGGAAAAAAAAAAGAACAAAAAATATAGGGAAACGTGGATCTAAAAAATACCTTCAAGTCATATCAAAAAATTGTAAAAACTTACGTAGCTTATTTTACAACAAACGCGTAGTTTCCAGCTCAATAGGACTTTACTGGAGACAAATTCTTCGCCTATAAATTACTTCTATATATTAAGAGTCATAAAAATCGAATACTTCCTAATTTCTTTCACAGATCTACACATAATAGAACAAAAAAACAAGCTGCCTAATAGTATTTACTGTGCTACAAACTACACGCAAAACAATTTTTCCAAGACAAAAAAAAGAGTGAACTCGCAAAATCATTACCAAAACGTAACTAATCTACAGGAAGAAGAGAGATAGAGAGATGTTCACCTGAGGAGCTGTACGAAAGAGTATTGGTTAGTTTGACGAGGAGGATTCAAATAAAGGAACAGAGAAGAAATAAAGGGGGAAAAATGTATGTGTATATGAGAGAGAGAGAGAGAGAGAGAGAGAGAGAGAGAGAAGAAACGGTCGGTTTTAACTTTTAAGAGGAGTAAAGAAGGTTAACGAAGAGGGGGGGGTTGTATGAGTTTTATACAGAGGACAGAGAAAAATATCATATCAAATGTACCTTATTTTATTATTATTATTATTATTATTATTTTATTATAAATAAAAAAGGAAAGAGAAGAAAAGAGAGAGAAATCCGTGTACGGAGAGGCAAGATCTGCAATGGTGCAAAAACGATAAAAGAAAAAGGAATATAAAGTGATAAATTATTGGGTTTTTTAATGTATCATGTAGGCGGTGCTTCCCGCGAGATATCTCCTCGATATTCCCACCCACTTCGAATCATTTTCTTTTTTTTGGCCTTCTAAAGTTTACTTCTTTTCTTTGTAAATTATAGTATACCAATTTTAAATACATATTATTAAATTTTCGATAATTTTTTAGGTTTTGGAATATCAAATAAAGTTTACAAACTTAAAGCTACAAATTCTAAAAATCACATCTGAATTTGTAAATTTGTTATAAGTTAGATCCCACCCTTATTTTTTAATATGATATTTGTACGTCATGCTCCTTTACAATTTTAAATTTAAGAAAATTATATTTTTAGATCTCTTATGGTGAAAGACATATCTCTTACGTGTAAAAGTAAATCTTTTATGCGTAAAAAAAAGAATTATGGTCATAAAACAAAAAATAAATTGATAAAGAGCTAAAAAACCAATTGACCCCTTTTTGGTCGTAGGCTCGTAGTAGTATTAATTGAGAATAATTATCTGCATTTTAGTTTATATTAAATTATATTAATTTATTATGATTAATTAATATAATTCTAAAATTATATATTAATTCATCATGATAAAATAATAAAGTTCAATGTGCAAACAAATTCATATTATCTTTTATTAAGGCTTTAGTTGATTTGTTAAGGAAGATATTTGATAGCCTTAAACTCCATCTGTGTCAAGTTATATGAACATATTTAATTCGGCACGAAATTTAAGAAAAGAGAAAATAATTTTGAACTTATAGTGTAAAATAAGGTTGGTTATAAATCATCGCATAAAGGTAAATTATTTTCAAATAAGGAAATTGGTCATTCTTTTAGGTACGACTAAAAATGAAATATGTTCATATAAATTAAAACTGAGGGAATATGAGTAATTCTTTAAACTGTTCACACCCTATTTGTAAGCAGGGATGGTCATTGGGGCGGTTTGAATTAAATATGAAAATTTTGGTTTAAATATTTGGTTTTCGGATTAAATAAATGACATCTAAATCCAATCCAAACAAGTTCGGCTTGGATTTAATTTTTTAAGTTCGGTTTTGGGTTTAATCAGTTTGGATATTTTGGATTTTCGATTTTAAGCCTATAAGTTTAGATGTTTCTTCTTCTTACAAAAATGAATGTAAATTATTCATGTTAAATTACCTAAATAAATTCATCATTCTCACTGCAATTATGCAAACAAAGCATTCAAGTAATGAAATCATTATCAAAAAAATACAACAAAGATATTAATAAAGCCGATAAGAAGTAGCAATAGTAAAACTATGTTCAAATAGAAAGTATTCTAACAACAACTTAGTAATTAGTATTATATGAGATAATATTTAATGGGCATGGTATTGGACTTATTACTATTGGCATATGGATCAGGGACGGCTCAACGGAGCTCGTGGCCTAAGGCGAAACCATATTGAGAGGCTCTCAAATTTATTTTATAAAACACTAACAAAAAAATTTGCTTTCTAAACACCAAATTAATCATTTAAGATAAAAAATAGCGAATTAAAAAAATTAGGAAGAAGAGCATAAAGAATAAAGTGGTGGATTATCAAATATTGAGGTTCGAAACTCAAAGCAAAAATTTTAATTTGGCTATCATCACAAACAAACAAAAAAAAGAAATGAACGTACATAGCATAATAGTTTAAGTTTTGAACATTAATAGTGTCAAAAATATTTACACCTTCTGATTAATTTAAATATTAATTGCAGTTCATAATTAAGTAACACTCATTGGCGAAATATTTAAAATAAATTATAAATAACCTAATATAATATGTTGAATTACACTAAAAATAATTGGTGCATGAATGCTTTTGTGTTCATACGGTTTCAGAGAAGATTGTAAAAGAAATTCATTATATTGTCGATGTATAACTTAATTTCTATATAAAAAGGATAAATTTAAAAATGAAGAGTGAAGCAAATATACTAATAATGAGAGAAGAAAATATCGTAATTTATAAACTTATTGGTATAAAATAACCTCAATCAAATAGTAACCAAAACAAATATTGTGACACTTTTATTTATAATAATTATATATATATATATATATATATTATATAATATAATAATAATAATAATAATAATTTGGGGCCTTCAAATTTTGGGGGCCTAAGGCGATGGCCTCACTGGCCTAGCTTAGAGCCGCCCCTGATATGGATAATTGACTAAATATAAAGTATAAAATTTCGCATTTTCGAATATCAACTAATTTGAAGTACCAAATCCAATATCCAATCCGAAATTCAAAAAAGTTAAAAATTAAATTCGAAATCCAAATCTAAAATCCAAAAAGTTTGGATTTTGGTTTGGATTTCGAGTTTACCCAAATTATGCCCACCCCTATTTATAAGATTACACTAGGTTTGTTGTTGTTCTTTATTTAAATTATATTTATTTTTCTTAAATATCTCACTTAATTAATACTTGCCAAAGTGATTAAGATTATCCAAAGGAATATAGTCGAATGTTTTCATAACTGTTATTTTCTATAACAATACTTCATTATTACTATTAAAAAAAATTTAAAACTATTTTTTCATGTTATGTTGTACTTCGTCCGTCCCCGTTTATATAAATTTTATCTCCTTTCGAGATTCAAATTATGCAAATCTTGACCAATATTTTGAAAAAAGACAATATGAGAAGAATTACAATTTATAATACTTTTCGCTTTTCAATATTTAAATTTTAACTTTTTAATGTTAAGTCAAGTTAACTTAAAAAATTAATCAAATTAATTCTCGAAAAATAAAAAAGTTCATCTAAACTAAAAAAGAGATAGTAATATATATTCTTTATTACCGCACTAAACTATAGCAATAAAAAGGTATTTGAAACAAATAAAGCAACTATATAATGGTTTGATGGTATAAATGCATGCATTGTAAATATTTTAGGTGTCAATGACCAAAATTAACTACTGTTGTAACGGTAAGGTCAATGTACACTACTTTTAAAATGCAGAAATTGTTTAAAACATTATTTTACTTTTAAAACATTAATGAATATGAAAATTTGAGTCCCCATATATGTATATTTATAAACGAAAACAATGAACCGATAATTTTACATTTCCTAGAACAATCAATGTCACACTCGCACCCACGTTCTACCCTTTCTTTATTTTATTTAAATTAGTAAATCTTCAACAGAAAAAAAGAAAAAGAAGAATCACATGGAGTGACACAGAAAGTAATTAAGGGGCTAGACAAGTTTCAGATTACCACTGTTCTGTAATATCACGTTTCGACTTTCCCAAAGAAGAGAATACTGCCTTTAATTTCAAATCTCATCTCATTATCTCTTACTACTTTTAATTTTAATTTTACTATACAGTACGTGTCTCCTCTTCACTTTATCACTTACCTAAAAAATCTTCCTTCATATCTTTTGCTTCCTTAGGCTTCAATCTGCCGTCCTATACTTTTTCACAAACAGTTTGTTGCAAATATAAAGTGATTTCCTTTTTTCAAATTTTAGAACTTGAAAAAGAAAATTCCAAATTATTTTCGAAATGAAAGGGGACATGAATCATTTTAACCAAGTTCACTGATATTTATTTTCTTATAAGGTAATTGACTTTGATTGGAAGAATTCGATTTTTTTATTAAGTCATGATAGAAATACAAAGAAGAAAAAAAGATCATAAACTTATATCAGGTAATTATTCTCTGGTAGCACCTAAATCCTCGACGATTAGACATCTAATGTATAATCACAAAGACTCAATTGCAGCAGCGAAGCTCTATCATTCACATACCATCTAGAGGCGGAACTATCATATAGTATATGCGTTCAGCAAAACCCAGCTACTTTTAATTAAATATTGTATTTATACTAAAAAATTTATTAAATATGTAAATATTTAATTGTGAACTCAGTAACTAGGACGAACTATAGATTTTATGGCATAATCAAGACCCATAAATTTCAAATTATGGCTTCGTCTTTGCTACCATCACTTTTTATTTAATGGTTAGTTAAAAGAAAATATACAAATGTACACTATATTTTATTTACCAAAGAGATAAGATAACAATAGATTTTCACCAACATATAGAGCATCAAAGGTATATTCATATTTAACACGAAACCATAAAACAACAACAACAATAAAAAATTCAGTTTGATCTCATGAATGTGGTCTGGAATGATAGTGTGTACGCAAATCTTACCCTTACCTCATAGAGATAGATAGACTGTTTTCGATAGACCATCGGCTCAATAACACGAAACCATAATAATACTTTTTAAAATAAATATAAAAACTTATATTGGGTCATTCAAACTATTTGAATAAGAAATGAGTTTCTTAATAAGTTCAAGGCGAGTTGGAAGTTATTAAACTTGTGTCTTTAAAGCATCTCGTGGACATTAATAAGTTATAGGGTATATGAAGCTACATATATAGACCGTACTATTATGTATTATATTACTTGATTATGTCATTGACAAAAAAAGATTGTTTGAAGAATTAAAATTTAAAATGTGACAGAGATCAAACAGCTCTCGGAGCTGTTAACAATTGCTTTGACTAATTAGTGGAATTTAATTGTGATGTAGTCATATTCTTATTCTAATCAATTTCATAATACGCGACACCATGTCACGAGGAGAGAATTAGTACTCTGTCATTAAAAAACAATAAAAAATCTCAAGCAGGAAGCTCAAAACTGTTACTTTAATTCATTTAATAATACTAACAGAGTTGAATCTTTAATCCGAATTGATTTAGAAATAAACACATTAGTGTTTACCCGAAAAACGGATAAAGTTGAATTTATACACAGTTCTAAGGATAGGTGGTATAAATTGGTACAAATCGGAAAAATAAATAGAAATATATCGAATATTGACTGTAAAAAGGAATGAATACAAACCCAAGTTGAGTAGAGAATGATTTATAAATGAACAAGATGAATCAATGTCCAAAGATCAAAAAAGGATAATCTTTACTATATGTGTGTAAATCTCATTAATCTTTGAAATGTGAGAGTGTATCAATATATGGATGTCTCCCCTTTCCAGAAATGATAGTCACTCTTAATATAGTGGAAGAATCCTATTTTGGATATAATTAAAAATACATAGTGGGGATCCATGATAGATTAGTTAATTAACTTTTCCTTAATTTCGGTCGAGATTCTCTCCCCTAGTGCGGCTACAACGGCTCTTTGTCTCTTGGCTCGATCTTGGTCGGTCTCGAGCTCGATATTGACTCGAGCTGGGTATTGATCGGTCTAGATCTTGAGCTCGATAACACCATTTCTCATCATAGCTCGGTATTGACTCGAGCTCGATATTGACTCGAGCTCAGTATTGATCGGTCCCTGAATCTTGAGCTCGATAACCTGGCTTCACATATCATCTCGATATTATAATGACGATCATCGGTCTATCATGTTCCAATCTTAACTAATTACACGAAGGGCAAACTCGATTTTGACCGTATACAGTTAGTCCCCTCGTTTCTAGGAAAGAATATGGCGAGAAACAATATGATTTTTCAACTTTTGACTAGATACACACTGACGTCTGCATCGAGCTCGATTATGATGTATATGACAAATGTCCCGCTGGTCCAGTTATCAAGGCATTAAATGCACGTCAGACAATGGTCGACCACTGCCAATTTTGAACCGTTACTGTAAAATCTATAAATAGTCCCCCTTCTTCAGCATTTCAAACCTTTACCTTCAAATCTTTTCATTCCAACCTTCATAGTTCTTCGCCTTCTCCACGGTTCTCTATTTTCAGTTTTAGAAATTTCTTTGCTTGTTCTTCACCAAATACCGTAATATTCCAATTTCCCATCTTCTTTGTTCTTGAAAATTTAGATGGCCAAGATATCTAAAACCGTTCCTCAGGAAGAGGTTGCTTCCTCCTCCCGGCCAGTCGGTGAGAAACCGGTGGTGGAGCCACGCCTCGAAGAACTCGTTCATGGGAGATATGTTATCGATTCCGACTTTAAGGTCAAGAAAACCTCATCAGTTGCTGGTCGATGTGAGCCGGTATTGAGATATATATGCTCGATACCCCAAAGCCTTATTGATTTGGTGAAGAAAGATTGTGGTTGGGAAAACAAAGAAGTTGTGATACCGGCATCGGAAGAAGCGATCACTACCCACTTAGAAGGGTACTTGAGTGTTTACACTTATCCTTTTACGCTGGGTCTCCTCGATCTGGTTATCATCGACTTCTGCAAGAAGTACTAGGTGACCCTCGGCCAAATACACCATTTTGTCTAGAGGATTGTAATATTGTTCCGTTTTTTTGTGAGCAAAATCGAGGGGCTTCCTTTCACCCTCGACCACCTCGTAAGATTATATAGCCCTCGTCTTTACCGAGGTGGGCTGATAAAGCTTCAACACCGGGCCACCAAGGCGTTCACCTCGAGTATAGATGAAGACAAAGATCGGGGTTGGATGGGCCGGTTTGTTAGAGTGAAGACCTCGAACCTAATCCCGACTGAGAGTATGCCATTTCCCGAGAAATGGAATATGAACCGTAAGTGTGATTCCATTTTTAGTTTTTGTTGTTTTTACTTCTTCATCTTTTCTTATTAGTGTTTTTCTTGACACAACCGTTACTTGGATGCCAGGTGTGGTTCCCTATCTCGAGAACTAGGTCAGGAGCCTGGTTTCGACATCAACATATGCCGAGCGCGCATGGCGCGATTTGTCAAAGGGCCAGTGGGAGGCTCGCACTCATGGTAAACCTTTCTCTTGGCTCACCAATCTGTTCAAGTATTTTTTTCAGGCATAAGTTTTACTTACTTTTCTTTCTTTATATGTCTCGGAAAAGATGTGGCTATGAGACCCCCATCAAGTAATGAAGAAGTTTTACCGCCTATCTCAAAATCGGAGAAGGTGATTAAGAGAAAAAGGGCCTCGGACTCCGAGGGTCAAAACCCCCAAAAAAGAGTGGCTCGTAAACCCAAGGTGAACATAATCCCTTTGACTATGGAGTCGGTCCGAAGTCTAAGGGATAATGAAGAAGAAGAAAGTGATTTCGGGCTGTTGACCCGTGCACGGGCTAGCACCGATACTCAGAATACTTTGGTATCGGTGGTAGTTGATACTGCTCCGACCAGGCTTGACGAGGTCGAGGAGGGGACTTCGACCCAAGTTTTCGAGCCGAGGGGGACCGATGATGTTTTACCTCTGGGAAAATAGACCGTCGAAGAAGCTATGTATGCCGGTGTGCAAACCAAGCTTGAGGCTCCCCAAGACGGAGGCGTCCCCCAAAAAGACCTACTCGGGGTAGTAGAGATCGGGGATTCCCCCTATCTCCCTTCTTTTTCCTAGTTGATAATATGTGATGCTCAAGCTGTGGAGCCTTGTCACGGGGAGGGAGCCCATGGAGAGGAGGACCCTTTCTGTGGTTATTTTATCGGGGTAGAAGATGTCATCGGCCCGAGTGACTTGGAGGCTCCAAAGAAGAGCTCGAGCGAGGTGGGAGTGCCTTGCTTTTTCAACGAAGCTCAACAGCCTCTGAATCGGGTAAGTTCATACTTTCTTTGCGAATTTTCATACATTTGTTTTTCTTTCCTTGTATAATCTCTTCTTTTTATTTTTATAGGCTTATATGCTTCATCACGAGGTATGTTTCTAATCCCGAGGGGAGATGAACCAGTACAAAGCCGAAGTTCAAAGGCTTACTGAAGAGAGAGATGCCCTGAAGCTCTCAGTGAGCATAGGGAAGGAGAAGTAAAAGCACTTCGGGCTGAGCTGGAAGCATCTCGGAAAGAACAATATGAGCTGGGCGAGCAGGTAAAAAGAATCTTTGAATTTAATGATATTGACTCGGGAGTGATGACTAACAGTTTGGTCCCGCATGTCGAGCAAAAATTTTAGGTGATCAGGCAACTTCGTGTTGAAGTGGAAGCAGTGAGGGCGGAGGCCGAAGAGTGGAAAAAGAACATGGATCGCCTTGCCTCAGAAAAGGAGGCCGTCCGAGCTCAACTAGCGTCGGCTGAGGCCAACTCCGAAGCTTAAAAGAGAAAGCCTTGGTGCAAGCCAAGAAAATCGAGGAGTTCCAGTATCGGTTGAGCTCAGCAAATTTTGATCGAGAGAGACTGGTCACAAAACTTGCAACGACGAAATCGGAGGTCGAGAAAACCATGGCCAATGCTGATGCAATGGTGGTCGTTTATTGATCTGATGCCGAAGCTGCTCAGGTTCGAGCAAAGGAGGTTGCTTAGATTGCTCAGGCTCGGGCAAATTAGTTGTCGAGCATGCTAAATGCCAGTCTCGAAAGGAGACTCTCGAAAAGGTTCATGCTCATGACTTTGATCTTACAGCCGAGATCGGGAAAACTAAGGAGCTTGAAGCTGAAACTAGAGTATTCCCGATGCTGATGATACCGGGAGTACTAGCGAATCTGAAAGCTAATGAGGCCTCTAGGGTGAAGATGATGCTCCTGGAGAGGACTAAGTCCTTTAGTATTTTTTGTGTTTTCTTTTAAGAAGGTTTTGGTCTTTGAGGGAGAAACTTGATCGGGCCATGATGCCCTTGTAAATGATTTTTGATATATATATATATATATATATATATATATATATATATATATATA
>AWOL01S0057099.1:41449-52073 GCA_000715115.1 Nicotiana otophora
GTTCGAGAGAGGGTTCGACGGTTTATTGAGGGTCTCCATCCCAACATCCGGAGTAGTATGGCCAGGGAATTGGAGATGGATATTTCTTATCAGCAGGTTATGAGTATTGCCAGGAGATTCGAGGGAATGTTTTCCTAGGATAGAGAGGAGAGGGAGGCCAAGAGATCTCGAGAAGCTGGTTATTATTCTGGAGCTCGTGCCCCATCAGCTCGCCATAGTAGGGGTTATGTGAGTCGCCCCGTTCATTCAACTCTTCCAGCCCCCAGCAGTGTTCGAGCTCCTTCTAGACCCCATGAGCCTTATTATGTACCGCCAGTATCTAGTGTGCCTTCTGCACGGGGTGTTCCTAGCGGCCAGTCCAGCAGACTTGGCCCGAGCCAGTCACAGCAGCCACGCCCTCNCCTCGTATTGATGACTTATTTGATCAGTTACAGGGTGCTAGAGTGTTTTCCAAGATCAACTTATGTTTAGGTTATCATCAGTTGAATATTCGGGAGCCGGATATCCCGAAGACTGCTTTCAGGACCAGATATGGTCACTATGAGTTTCTTGTTATGTCTTTTGGGCTGACCAATGCCCCAACAACTTTTATGCACTTGATGCACAGTGTGTTCCAGCCTTATCTTGACTCATTCATCATTGTGTTTATTGACGACATTTTGGTATACTCCCGGAGTCGGGAGGATCATGAGCAGCACCTGAGGACTGCACTTCAGACCTTGAGAGAAATAAGTTATATGCAAAATTTTCAAAGTCTGAGTTTTGGCTAGACTTAGTGGTATTCTTGGGTCATATAGTATCGAGTGAGGGGATCTAGGTGGATCCGAAGAAGATTGATGTAGTGCAGAGTTGGCCCACATCATCCTCAGCTACAGAGATCCGGAGTTTTCTTGGTTTGGCGGGGTATTATCGTTGCTTTGTAGAGGGATTCTTATCTATTGCAGCACCTATTACCAGGCTGACCCAGAAGGGTTCTCCGTTCAGGTGGACAGAGGAATGTGAGGAGAGCTTTCAGAAGCTCAAGACAGCTTTGACTACAGCCCCAATATTGGTATTACCTACAGGTTTGAGGTCTTATACTGTATATTGTGATGCATCACGGATTAGTCTCGGTGCGGTATTGATGCAGGACGGTAGGGTGATTACCTACGTGTCCAGACAACTGAAGGTGCACGAAAAGAACTATCTTATCCACTACCTTGAGTTAGCAGCTATTGCCCATGCCTTGAAGATATGGCGACATTATTTGTACGGAGTTCCTTGTGAGATTTACACCGATCATCGGAGTTTGCAGCATATGTTTAAGCAGAAAGATCTTAATTTACGTCAGCAGAGGTGGTTGGAGCTACTTAAGGATTATGATATCACTATTTTGTACCACCCTGGGAAGGCCAATGTGGTAGCCGATGCTTTGAGTCGCCGGGCAGAGAGTTTGGGGAGTTTAGCATATCTACCAGTAGTAGAGAGGCCATTGGCGTTGGATGTTCTGGCCTTAGCCAGCCAGTTTGTGAGATTGGATATTTCTGAGCCGATTCGAATATTGGCTTGTGTGATCTCTCGGTCTTCTCTTTATGATCGTATCAGGGAGCGTCAGTATGATAACCCCCATCTGCTTGTCCTTAAGGACACGGTCCAGCGCGGTGATGTTAAGGAGGTCACTATTCGAGATGATGGTGCATTGAGGATGCAGGGCATGCTATGTGTTCCCAATGTAGATGGTTTGCGTGAGTTGATTCTCCAGGAGGCTCAGAGTTCGCGGTACTTTATTCATCCGGGTGGAGAAATATGTATCGGGACTTGAAACATCATTGCTGCTGGAGGAGAATGAAGAAGAACATAATAGAGTATGTGGCTCGATGTCTAAATTGCCAGCAGGTAAAATATGAGCATCAGCGACCAGGTGGATTGCTTCAAAAGTTAGAGATTCCGGAGTGAAAATGGGAGCGGATCACTATAGATTTCGTGGTTGGACTCCCACGGACTCAGCAGAGGTTTGATGCAGTTTGGGTGATTGTGGATAGGCTGACCAAGTCGGCTCTTTTCATTCCTGTGATGACTACCTATTCTTCCGAGCAGCTAACTCGAATCTACATCCGTGAGACCGTCAGGCTTCATGGCGTACCTGTATTTATTATCTCTGATCGGGGTACGCAGTTTATATCACGGTTCTGAAGAGCTGTATAACATGAGTTGGGTACTAGGGTTGAGTTAAGCACAACATTTCACCCTCAGACGGACGGGCAATCCGAGCGCACTATTCAGATATTAGACGATATGCTCCATGCGTGTGTGATGGATTTTGGGGGTGCTTGGGACCAGTTCTTGCCACTTGCGGAGTTTGCTTACAACAATAGTTATTAGTGGCTATTTTAGTCAGGCGGGTTGGAAAGCTAAGGTCAAAGAACATTTCTTTTATGTAGGGGACAACCGGTCGAGGAGGTGACTTGGAAGACCGAGCATGTTATGCGCAGCTGTTAACCCCACCTTTTCACCACTTCAGGTATGTCTTTATGCTCGTTCGAGGATGAATGATTGTTTTTTTAGGGGAAGGATGTAATGACCCGGCCAGTCATTTTGAGAGTAATAGCCCCAATCCCCTATTTACTGCTTCTCCTATATCTATTTCTGCTATTGTGACATGCCGGGAGGTTTTGTTTTAGTTTTTGGAGTGATTTGGGACACTTAGTCCCTAAACGAAAGCTTAAGTCTTAGGATTTTGATCGTAGTCAGAACTGTGTGAATATGACTCTGGAATGGAATTTTGTCGGTTCCGTTAGCTCCGTTGGATAATTTTGGACTTAGGAGCGTGTCTGGATTGTGTTTTGGAGGTCAGTGACTTATTTAGGCTTGAAATGGCGAAAGTCAAATTTTGGAGATTTGGACCGGTAGTGGAAATTTTGATATCGGGATCGAATTCCGATTCCGGAAGTTCGAATAGGTCCATAATATTGAATATGACTTGTGTGCAAAATTTGGGATCATTCGGACGTGGTTTGATAGGTTTCGGCATCGGTTGGAGGAATTTCAAGTTTCAAGTTCTTTAAGTTTGAATTGGAGGGTGATTCGTAATTTTAGCGTTAGTTGATGTGATTTGTGGGCTCGACTAAGTTTGTATGGTATTTTAGGATTGGTTGGTATGTTTAGTTGAGGTCCCGGGGGCCTTGGGTGAGTTTTGAGTGCTTAACGGATCAAAGTTGGATTTGAGTTGTTGCTGAAGTCTTCAGGGATTTGCCATTTTTGCACCTGCGGTGGAGAGACCGCAGGAGAGTGATCGCACGTGCGGAGAGGCAAGCGCAGAAGCGGAAAAAAGGAGGAGTGCCAGGGGTCGCAGGTGCAAGGTGAATTCCGCTTCTGCGATGCCCGCAGATGCGTTAGGGTCATCGTAGGTGCGCAAGGTCCGCAGAAGCGGAAGGGAATTCTGCAGGCGCGCACTCGCAGGTGCAGCCCTTTCATCACAGGTGCGAAGGCAGAGGTGATATGTGATTTGCGCAGATGCGCACATTTTTCCGCACAAGCGCACCCGCAGGTGCGAGCCCAGGCTCCGTAGGTGTGGAAAGACCTTGGCAGTGGTTAAACCCGAAGGGCTTTGCGATTTTTGTCATTTTTGGACTTTGCAACTTGGTTTAGGGCGATTGTTGAGAGCATTTTCGAGAGATTGCTTGAGGTAAGTCCCTTGTGCTTATTTTTGCTCAATAATATTGCTTCCCCATGTATTTGCCCACCTAGTTAGTGTGTATTTAAGGTGGAAATTGGGAATTGGAGGCTAGGGATTTGGAAGTTTGATTTGTGGATTTGGAGGACCATTTAGTGTCGGATTTTAGTAAATTTGATATGGTTAGACTCGTGAGTGAACGAGCTTTCGTATTTTATGACTTTTACCCGATTCCGAGACGTTTTGAGTTAATTTTGGAATATTTGTTAAAGTATTGATTTAATTAATTAGATGAGTCTATTATGATTTTAATTATGATATGTAATTGCTTTTGGCTAGATTTGGGCCATTCAGAGCCGGATATTCATGGAAAAGGGCATTCTTACAGATTGATTGAGCTTGACTCGAGGTAAGTGGCTTGCCTAACTTTGTATAGGGGAAATCCCCTTAAGATTTGGAACTATTGTGATATGTGAGTGTTGTGTACGTGAGGTGACGAGTACGTACACGTGCTAGTTGTGGAAAAATCGATTGTCTTACTGAGCAGCAACCTGTTTTCCTTTTATTTTGAATTATACCATTTTTATGAGTATTAATCTATTTTCATTCTTAATTGAATTATTCCCAATTGCGTAGTTATCATGTTTAGTCTAATACAGCATGTCTACGTGTCTTAATTGCCTATGTGAACTCTGTGCAGCATGCTTAGTGAATTTCCTGCTTCTTCCTTGACTGGTACTTAGTCTAAATCTTAAGATTTCGTGATGTAGTTGCACTTCTATTATTTGCGCTGCATATTTACTTTGGGACTACGGAACGGTATTCCGGTAGATCCCCCTGTACTGCATATTAACTTTGGGACTACGAAATGGTATTCCGTGAGATTCCCCCTGTCTTGCATATTTACTTTGGGACTACAGAACGGTATTCCGGGAGATCCCCATGCACATTTTACGTTGGGACTACGGAACGGTATTCGTGGAGATCCCCCTGCACATTTACTTTGGACTACGGAACGGTATTCCGAGAGATCCCCATGCACATTTACTTTGGGACTACAGAACGGTATTCCAGGAGATCCCCCTGCACATTTACTTTGGGACTACGGAACATTATTCCGGGAGATCCCCCTGTACATTTACGTTTGGGACTACGAGACGGTATCTTGGGAGATCCCCTGTTGTGTTTCTGTGTACTGGGCCGTTACCTTCTATGATTTCATTGTTGTTAAATTTCAGCCTTTATTTTATTGTGGTATTACACTCTATATTGTCTTTATTATATATATTTACCAGTAGGGCCCTGACCTGACCTCGTCACTACTTGATCGAGGTTAGGCTTGGCACTTACTGGGTACCGATTATGGTGTACTCATGCTACTCTCTGCACTTGTTTTTCGTGTGCAGATCCAGGTGCACCTTATCAGCCGCACTATCAGTAAGCCAGGACTGCTTTGGAGACTTCAAGGTATATCTGCCACGTCCGCAGGCCTCAGAGTTTTCTTATACGCTTTCTCATGTCCATTATCTTCTGTATTTTTCCTTGTTAGACTCTGATGTATAGAGACACTAGATTGTTCCTTCTGTAGTTTGTGATTCATGATGTTCCGGGTTTTAGGATTTGTTGTTTATTTTTGAATAGTTGGTTAAATTTATATTTTTATTTCATTATTCCGCAAAACGTTAGGCTTACCTAGTTGTAGAGACTAGGTTCCGTCACGACGTCACACAGAGGGGAATCTGGGTTGTTACAGAACTCGTACTCCTTGAATGTTGATTTGTTCTTTGTTCTTGAGCTTGAATTTGAATTCTTGAACTTGAACTTGATTGCTTGAAGCTTGAAACTTGTATATAAATTTGCGTCGTTTGATCCACGAGCTCTCTCTTACTTCTTGTTATTACAAATACGAAAGTCCTCACAGTTGATTTTCCAAGTCGATCAAAGACAGAAGGTCTGTTAGAAGCGATATATTCATCTTCTATAATGATATAATTATTGCTTGACCTTCTTATGGAGATGCGCACCGGTGAAGATTGTTTATATCCCAAACCTTCATGTGGTTGCCTTATAGCAGCTTCTGATGGGAGCTTCCCTAATTTTGACGGCATATCCAGCCTTTGCAAATAACTTGTAAGGATTGGGATCAAAACCTTCATCCGTACGCTTCGTAGGAAGTGCTATATCTTGTGGCGAATTTTGATACACAAACATGCTATATCAAGGAAGTAATAAACCTCTTTTCGAAAAAGTTAGAAATTGATTGGATTGGAGGGGGAGGGACGAATCGGAGCGACAAAGGGCTGAATCTCAGTGGATCGTGGCAGCAAGGCCACTCTGAACTTCGAGGACAACTTTATCGCCTCAATCCATTTGATCGGAAGAGTTAACCCCTTTAGCATGTTTGTTTGGAGATTAGATGATTCACCTTCATCTTTCTTCTTTCTAGGGACCTTGGAGTGCAAAAGTTACTTTCTTTCCATAAGACACAATATCCCTCTATAAGATTTATTCGAGTTAGTGTTTACCTCCTCAGCAACAACTTTGGTTTTACCAGCAATCACCTCAGCTCTTTTAGTCGTGGGCTCGTCATTCTTGCTCTTCATGACATCATCGGCTTTTAGAAGGCTCCTTCACAATGTGGTTCTTCAAGTAGAACTTTGCGTCGGCGAAGTGTGACACAGCCTCGGTGAATGGCTTGTCATCAACAACTATTGTTTTCTCGATTTCACCCTCGTAGTACTTCAAAAAGATGGTAGATAGATGGAACCACTTTATTCTCATGTATCCAAGGCCTTCTAAGCAAGACGTTCTACGAAGTCTTTGCATCGATCACAAGTTGCCATGAACTTGATTGCATATCTTCAATGGTGATTACCATCCTGATCTCACCTATGGCTCTTTTCCCCCTTGGTTGAATCCGTAAATCATCACACGACTTTCTAAGAGTTAGTTCATGGAATGTGTAATGTTACGCAGTGCCTTCCTGACGTTCCTTAGAAGGGTGGCATAAGGCTAAGCAACCGATGTTAGTGCGGCTGCTATGCGCCAACTGAGGTCCCCTCCGTACGCTAGACTAGATTGTCAGTGCCGTACGGGAAAACTAATGTCGTGAGCAATTGATGATGAAAAATGATGATTGTATTGATGATGATGAAAGCTATTACAAGATGCTATGCGTTGTCGGGGGGGAGAGACACCAGTACAAAGAATTGTTTGAATGCTTGAATATTTGAATGCTTTGGTCCCCCTTAATAATAATTAAAATAAATAAACCAAAGAACATGAGTTGACCTATAAAAGCTGTAGAAGCACACTGAAAATGAATGAAGTAAAACTACTCTATAATTACAATAAAAAAGACTTACTCTTCTACAAAGTGGAAGCTAGTCCGATGGAAACAACTTTGTCTTGAGCATTAGGGTCTGCGCGCGCATTGTTGTTGGCGCGCGTGGCACTATTTGGATCTCCCAGCGGCTGGGCGCTGGTGCTTGGCATTGGATCTGCGTGCGGGGCACTGTCTATGCGTGCAACATTGTTGGCAACATGATGGTTTGTGCGCGCGACACTATTGGCACTCGTCAGCCGCTGGGTGCTGGCACTGATTATCGGTGAGGCGACAGAGGCACATGCGCACTTGTCACTTGGCGCTGCCGAGACCACGGGGCCAACCATCGCGTTAGGCATTGGGAGGCTTGCCAGGATGTCACGGGGCGTGTCCAAGGGGTCATGGGTCGATGATGGAAAGCAGCCTATGACATTCTCCCCCACCTGAGTTGGCGACGTCCTTGGAGCCTCACTTGCAGGATGATGATGATTGGTCAGGCTCTTATTGGATGGGAGGTATGTTCCCCTCGGTGTTGTAAGGTGGCTTTCTGAATGACGTTTCATGTATTTTTGCATTGACCTGAGGTGGCAGACATGGAAGACTGGATAGACTTTCCACCAGGCTGGTGTGTTCAACTGGTATGTGGATTTCCCAATGCGCCTTTCAATGGAAAAGGGTCCGATGAATCTTTGCAATAGGCAAGAGTCATGGGTCCTCTTTTTAAACAAGTTTGGCCTCGGGGTTCTCACCATTACTTTGTCTCCTGCTTGATGTTGGATAAAGCAATGGTTTTGTTCTACATACCTCGTTGCTCTCTCTTGGGCTTTGACAAGATAGCTCCGCACTATCTCCAAAGTTTGCTCCCATTCTTTTGAGAAACTGGCAGCTCGAGGCGATGTTGGCATTTGTTGTGCATTCACCATTTGTGGGAGTAGCGGTTGCTGTCCGGTAACAATTTCAAAGGCGCTTTTGTTTGAAATGGAGCACTTTTGAGAATTGAAACATAGTTGAGAAGCATCCAGAAGCTTCGCCCAATTTGTTTGTGACCCGGTTGCAAATTGGCGAAGATATTCAACCAGTCATTGAACCGGTCTGGCTGGCCATCTGCTTGTTGATGGAAGTTTGAGTTATGACTCAATTTTGATCCGAGGCACCTGAAGAGATGGGTCAAAAACTTGCTAGTGAAGCGTGAGTCGCAGGCACTAATGATATCTTTAGGCATGCCCCAATATTTGACAATATGAGAGAAGAAGAGTCGAGCTGTATCTTCTGCCGATATGTTTTGTGGGGCTGCTATGAAGGTAGCATACTTGGAAAATCGGTCTACTACCACCATGATGGTTGTAAGATTTTTGACCTTGGGTAATCCTGTGATGAAATTCAGGGAAATGCTTTCCCAAGGTCTCTGTGGGATAGGTAGCGGCTCCAAGAGTCCTGCTTGTGCTGAGTGATTCGACTTATCCTTTTGGCATGCTTGACAAGTCTTCACACACTGATGGGCGCCATGAGTTATTGGACGCCGATGATCTAATGATTGATTGATGATGTTGAGGGCAGTCGGAACCATAGGTTCTTGTATTTTGACTCCCTTCTTTGCTTGCATAGCCTAGATGTTTTCAGCAGCCATCTTTATGGGTATGCATGGTATGGTGCGGGGTTCGGCCCCGTTGTCTCCCATCATTAGGAGCATGTTGGCATATGTTACCGGGATGGTGTTTGTTTTCCCGAGCAAATCCAATCCCACTATCAGTTCGAAGTCATCGATGATAGCTATGTGTAGGTCGAATATTCCCTTGTATGGGCCAAGCTTCATTGGCACTTCTTTGGCTATTCCACTCACTGGCTGGGATGGAGAGTTGATAGCCTTGACACGACCCTTACATTTTTGCCCTGCTAGACCGAGGCTTTGCACCTGAGTTGAGGCCAGGTAGTTATGGGTAACACCCGTGTCTATCAATGCCCGAATAGGTATGCCTTTTAATTTTATGTCGACGAACATTAAGGTCCTCTTTTGTGTTGTGGGAGGCCTCTAATCCGCCTTTCCTTTCCCTTTCTTGACGATTGGGCATGCATTCTTCTTGGGGTTACCAACATTGGTTCCCGCCAAGGTATCATGAATGGAGCCAATAAATGCGTTGAAGGCACTTACT
Organism: Nicotiana otophora; assembly: GCA_000715115.1. NCBI lineage: Eukaryota > Viridiplantae > Streptophyta > Magnoliopsida > Solanales > Solanaceae > Nicotiana > Nicotiana otophora. Next base: position 50,577 of record AWOL01S0057099.1, read on the forward strand.
TATTCTGCGCCGACTGAGCTGTCCTGATCTGACTCATCCTCGTTAACAGTTTGTTGAGCATTAATTTGTGTATTGGGCATTGATTTTTCCAATGTTCCCCGTCACAATGATGACATTTTGAAGGGGGCTTTCTTCCCTGATTGTTGTTGACTGATGCAACACTGTTGCTGCTTGAGGAAGGGGTCTTAGATTTGGATGCACCTCAATCTCCTTCGTTTCTATTAGGACCACCGTTGCTAGGTTGGCTCCCATTGTATCCCCCTCGGATAGGCGGCTGGGGCCTATCCTTCTGAGTTTCCAACTGATAATCTCCAAGGCACTCTACAACTTGAATGGCCTTGGGCAGGGTTTCCACCCTTTGTCTTTGCATCTCCATACGAGCATGAGGTTTCAAACCTTCTATGAATGCGAACAATTTGTCTTTGTCCCCCATATCCCGTATGTTCAGAATAAGTGCGGATAATTCATGCACGTAGTCCCACACCGACCTGGTGTGGCGGAGTTCACGCAACATTCTCCGTGCATTGTATTCCACATTTTCGGGGAAGAACTGCAGGCGTATGGATGCCTTCAGTTCTGCCCATGTGTCGAGAGTATCTTCACCAGCCCTGATGGCTTCGTATTTGACTCGCCACCCGAGTTTTGCATCACCCTGAAGATACATGGCGGCAGTTGCTACCTTTTTGTATTCTTCCAACTGTCCTACGGTATCGAAGTATTGTTCGATGTCGAAGATGAAGTTTTCCACTTCTTTAGCATCCTGGGCTCCGTTGTATGGCTTTGGCTCCATAATTTTCAGATTTTGTGGCATGGGGGCAATGTTCATGGCACCCCTGATTTGGTTTTCGCTTCCTTTGAGCAGGCTTTGAAGGGAAGCATTGACAACATTGAGCTGGCCTGTCAAGTTATCTATAGTTTGCTGTATGACTGTCAGTCTGCCTCCAGTTCTCGATAAGCTAAATCCTCGGCACGCTCCTGTTGGAGGTCCTCAAATTTTCCATGAATTTTGGTTGCCTCGACGGCAGCGGTTTGCCGATCTTCCTCAGAGTCGCGACTGATGTTTGCTATGTCAACTTCGGCCTGCCGCATTCTGCGGTCTAGGACGTCTAACCTTTGCACTGAGTTGGTTTTTAGATCAGGCACCGTATCCACGATGGGTCGTAGTACGTTAACCGTCTCTTTGAGGACCGCGATCCGATCCCCATAATTCACCTTGGTCAGAAATGGTGATGATGATGGCAATGAGTTCCCTCGTCCGATGTCGAGTCTAGGCTCTGATACGAACTGTTACGCTGCGCCTTCCTGAAGTTCCTTGGAAGGGCGACGTAAGACTAAGCAACCGATGTCATTGCGGTTGCTATGCACCAACTGAGGTCCCCTCCGTACGCTAAACTAGATTGTCAGTGCCGAACGGGAAAACTAATGTCGTAAGCAATTGATGACAAAAGCTGATGATTGTATTGATGATGATGAAAGCTATTACAAGATGTTATGCGG
>AWOL01S0057099.1:54341-72178 GCA_000715115.1 Nicotiana otophora
AAAGTTACATGAGTTGACCTATGAAAGCTGTAGAAGCACACTGAAAATGAATGAAGTAAAACTACTCTATAATTACAATGAAAAAGGACTTAGTCTTCTACAAGGTGGAAGCTAGTCCAATGGCAGTAACTTTGTCTTGAGCATCAGGGTCTGCGCACGCATTGTTGTTGGTGCGCGCGACACTATTTGGATCTGCGCGCGGGGCACTATCTGTGCGTACAGCGCTGTTGGCAACATGATGGTTTGTGCGCGCGACACTGTTGGTACTCGCCAGCCGATGGGCGCTGGCACTGATTATCGGTGAGGCGACAGAGGCGCATGCGCATCGCTGTTGAGACCACGGGGCTGACCATCGCGCTAGGCATTGGGAGGCTTGCCAGGACGCCACAGGGTGCGTCCAAGGGGTCATGGGTCGATGATGAAATGACTTCGATCAATATTTTTGGTAAACGGGCCCGAATCCATGTTTGGACGGTCCCGGTAGGTCCGTATCAAATTATGGGACATGTGCGTATGCCCGAAATCAAATTCGGAGGTCCTTAGCTTGAGTTATGAATTTTTGATGAAAATTAAAAGTCTGAAAATTAATTATTTTAAGAATTGATTGATGTTTAGCATTGTGAGTACCGGGTCCGTATTTTGGTTTCGGAGCCTGGTACAGGTTCATTATGATATTTAAGACTTGTCCGTGAAATTTGGTGAGAAACGGAGTTGATTTGACGTGATTCGGACCTTCGGTTGAGAAATTAGTAACTTTAAAGTGTTCTTGAGAATTTCATTTGTACACCCATATTTAAACCGAATTATAACCAAACTCTAACCTACCTTTCAATTCTAGAGCACCCCCAAAGAGAAGAACACACAGACACAAGAGAACAGACTCCTTTAACCTAAATAAACCCCTGCGCCGCTCCTTCCCCCTCTGCTTGGACGAGAACAAGAGAGAATATACCCTCACCTCGAGAATAAGTGTCGGGTCAGACTGAACAATTATAGGATGAGATAATAATGATTCCAAATAATGATAAGCAGATATGAAAAGATAGCATGACAATAGAAGAGGTAAAATCTTCAGTTAAGTCAAATAAGAGTGAACCCTGAAGCAATTAATTCTAATTAAAGCATGTAAAGGTGAAACTAGTAAATAGGAACTTAATCATATCAAGAACAACTTCATACTCGGTGAATATAAGGACCTAAGAATCCTAAAAGGACAACTTTTCACAAATAAGTCCGACCACGCACTCGTCACCTCGCGTACATGGACTACAATCAACATAGAAGACTCAAATCCTAAGGGAAAAATCTCCCACACAAGGTTAGGAAAGATACTTACCTCGAACCAAGCTCAAACAATCGGTCACAATTCCTTTCCCACGAATATCTGACTACGAATGGCCCAAATCTAGCCAAAATAATTACATATCATAAATACAACTATATTAGGCTAATCAAATTAATGAAATCAAGATTTTAGTAAAAATTCCGAAATCCATCCTAAAAAATTGATCCGAGCCCACGTGTCGGAATGGGGTAAAAGTCACAAAATACGAACACCCATTCACTCACGATTCTAACCATACTAAAATCATCAAATTCCGATACCATTTCGTCCCTCAAATCGTGGTTTTTCATTTTGAAAATTTTCTTCAAAACCCACCCCTTTTCCTCAACTCAAAACACAAATTAAATGATAAAAGTAAAGATAAAATCATGAAAATAAATAAATTAATAGTTGAAGAACACTTACTCAATCGATTTGCTTGAAAAACCCACAAGGAAGCTCCCAAAACTGAAGTCTAAAACTCCAAATATGAAGCAAATGGCCAAACCCTCGACTTAACATTTCTGCCAGGACTTCCGCATCTGCGGACTAGGAGACGCACCTGCGGACTCGCATTTGCGAGAAAGAGTCCACATCTGTGAACTCAGCTGGCCAGGCCTGGAACCGTATCTGTGGATTTACAGCCGCACCAGCGTCAGCGCAGAAGCGAAAAGGGGGAGCGCAGATGCAATCGAGGAACCACAGAAGCGGCCTTCGCACCTGCGTGCAAGCTTCCGTAGAAGCGAGAAAGCTCCCGGGCCTCAAGGATCGCAGAAGTGACCAGACTCACGCAGAAGGGGAGCCACACACGTGCTCCAAGCGTTGCAAGTGCGAAAACACGAGAACCAGACCTGTTCAAAACCATGAAAAACATCTGAAACTCGTTCGAAACACACCCAAGGCCCCCCGAACCTCGTCCAAACATACCAACAAGTTCCATTCCCTAATACGGACTCGCTCGAGGTCTCAAATCACATCAAACAACGTCGAAACTATGAATCGCACTAGGAATCGAACTTATAATTTTCAAATCTTCCAACTTCTAAAACCCGTGCCGAAACCTATCAAATCAACCCGGAATGACGTCAAATTTTGCAGGCAAATTCCAAATAACATAACGGAGCTGTTCCAACTCTCCGAATCGCATTCCGACCCCGATATCAAAAAGTCCACTTTAGGTCCAAATCTCCAAAAATTCGACTTTCGCCATTTCAAGCCTAAATCAGCTACAAACCTCAGATTCACAGTCCGAACATGCTCCTAAGTCCAAAAGCACCCAACGGAGCTAATGGAATCGAAAGAACTCCATTCCGGAGTCGTCTTCACATAGTTCCGACTACGGTCAAAATCCTTAGACTTAAGCTTCCGTTTTAGGGACTAAGTATCCCAAATCACTCTGAATCATCCGGTAACTGAATTCAACCACGCACGCAGTCAATACACATAATACTAAGCTGCTCAGGTCCTTATGCCGCCGAACGGTACTTAAATTCTCAAAATGACCGGCTGGGTCGTTACATCCTTCCCCTCTTAAACAAACATTTGTCTTCGAACGTGCTAAGAATCGCCTCAAAGTCTTTAAATCACTGAAAGTACATATCCAGCATACACCCGCGGGGGACTCCACATCACCCCAATCCACATAAGCCTAGCGACACCATCCCAACTGTAATTTATCCTTTCTATCAACACCGATAAGCCTTAGAGTCAAAATTCTCACCTTCCTTTTATCTTCAAAAGACCCAATTCTAAATCCACAACCGGTATCAGTCTCAACCAGCTGTAACAACTCATGCCTACACCCACAAGGTACGACCACACAATAAGACACACCACACATAGGCCCATAATAACATTTCTGATCACAATAGATGCCCGTAATTAAAACCATCACCGACAATTCACCTCATATCCGTTAGAACCCCGTTCAAACCTCCACAATACTGACAACGATGAAAGAAACACGAAGACATCTTAACTATACACTCGAATCAACAAGTCACAACTAACACCACCGGGCACACACCCCGCAAGCTAAAACTCGAGAAGCACAGAATGAAAATGACTGAATATGTAAAGAGAAACATATAAGGGAAATATCAAAAAAGCCCAACAGGCACAACTCTCTAACAGTATCATACTACGAATAAATTCAAAAGGAAAAATCAAAGTACATGAACAAATCATAAGGATCTCATCCTGGTATAACCTTCCACCGCGGCACGCAGCCCGGCTCAAACATATCAAATCATATGGAATAGTGAGGGTCTCACCCTTAACTCTAAATCACAAGTTGAATACACATCATACCAATGGAAATCTTCCACTAATTCAATTATCCCAATAAAATCACAACACTTACTAAACCCTTACCCGGTAGAGTATCAAATCACAAATCGTAACCAATTTACTCAGGAATCACATCAAACGTGCCATAATGGATAACATGAATTCACTTTTAGTCTAATAACTTTCAATAATAAATCGAAACAAATGATATACACGGGCTACCTCTCATAGAGTCTCCCAACAGGGGTAAACACCTAAACATAATACTAAGTCATGAACTCACCCATAGGTGGGACAACAAATAGGGTAACTCGCCCCGATAAGCAGAACCGAATCAAAATACGAATGGTGCCCCTCTGTAACAAATCAAAAGCATACATGTATGACATCATCTGGCGCAGTAACCTCAAGCCTACTATATGAAACACATCAACGGGTCGGGCCTTCCCCTCTTGGGCACCCTCTACTCGCCTGAATACTCTGCTGTGACACACCTGTCCGGAGTCTAGGACAATCTCTCACCCTGTGGCTGGTATCTCCACACTCGAAGCAACCTCTCTGCTGACATGGCTATGGGAATTGTGCGGTACGGGTACTCTGAGACCCATGAGCACCTGAAACACTGTACGAAGCCTGAAGTGCAAACTGAACTGGCTGACCCACAATACCTCTACCATGTCGTACCATGCCTCCAAAATAAGGACCAATAGAACTCTCCGGTCTACGAGGCCTCCTCACCTCCCTGTCCTCTCTCTCCTGATCTCGCCCGTACTCTCTCGCATGGCCTCACATGTCCTCTCTCTCCTGATCCCATATGCCATCTACACGGCGAGCGATCCCTACCACCGGCTAAAATGAAACATCTGATTCTAACTCCCGAGCCATGCTGAAACGAATATCATGCCTGAGTCCCTCAATGAATCTACGGACACACTCTCTAACTGTGGCGACCAAAGAAGGTGCATGCCTGGCCAAATTACTAAATCTCACGGCATACTATGACACTGACATAGTGCCCTGGCGTAGCTGCTCAAACTCCGCGTGCCATGCATCTCGAAGGGACTGAGGTACAAACTCTCTCAGGAACATCTCTAAAAACTGAACCCATGTAAGTGAAGCTAACTTGGCTGGGCTACCCAACTCATTTTCCCGCCACCACTGATAAGTCGCTCCCCTGAGCTGGAACGTAGTAAAAGCAACCCCGCTCGTCTCCACAATACCCATAGTATGGAGAATGCAGTGACACTCCTCCAGAAAACCCTGTGCACTCCCTAAAGCCAAACCACTGAATGTAGGAGGGTCATATTTCTTGAACCTTGCAAGTCTAAGCTGATCTTCCTCAGATGCTGCTACCCTAACCACGGGCTGAACTGGAACCACAGGCTGTGTCGCCATGACACCTGGAACCTGACCAACATGAACTCGCTACTCTGGGATGTGGGTAGCGGGAGTCTGGGTTCCTCCCCCGGTCTGTGAAGTAGCTGGTGCAATCGGAATCAACCCCGCCTGATCCAATGTACCAAACATGCTCAAGAACTGTGCTAAGGTCTCCTGAAGTCCGGGGGTAACAACAGGCGCCTCCAGTACCTGCCCCCTAACTGGAACTATTGGCGGCTCCTTAACTGCTGCTCTGGTAGGTGCTCTAGCTGCGACACGTACTCCTCGTCGGCCTCTACCTCTGCCCCGAGCGACATCTGCTCCGGGGGTAACGTTATCAACAACTGTAGCTCGTGTCCTCACAATCTGTGAGAGAATGGAATGATAAAATTTCAAACTTCGAGATCAATGAACTCACACGATAGAAATGAAAGAAGTGAGATTGTCCTAATAGTTCCATAGCCTCTCGGAGATAAGTACAGACGTCTCCGTACTGATCCGCAAGACTCTACCAAACTCGCTTATGACTCGTAGCACCTATGAACCTAGAGCTTTGATACCAATTTGTCACGACCTAATTTTTCCTTCCTTTTGGTATTGTGATGGCACCTAGTCTTAGGGACTAGGTAAGCCTAACATTAATTGAAACAATATTATTTAAATAACATCTAACAAGTTAAATAGAAATCTCTTACAATTCCCAAAACCGGTAGTACAAGTCATAAGCTATACAGAGTGTTTGCTAGAAAACTTCTAAATACAACTGTCCAGAAACAAGAATAAACAGTGCAAAATAAAAACTTGAAGGTGACTCCGAAGCCTGCAAACGCAGCGACACGTTTACCTTGAGTCTCCGCAGCAACAGTCCACACAGCTAGCTAACGAACAAATACCTGGATCTGCATAAAAAAATGTGCAAAAAAGTAGCATGAGCACACCACAGCGGTGCCCAGTAAGTATCAAGACTAACCTTGGTGGAGTAGTGACGAGGAACAGTCAAGGCACCCACTGGTCTAATAAACTAAACGGGTATAAGTATATGAACAACAGGAGTATGATGTCTACATAAGGACTATGCAATATGGCTCACAATACAGTAATGGCATTAAGGAAGGAAACAACAAGTATCAGTGGAATATCATGAAAATGACACAGACAAAGTGAATGGAACACAACCTAAATCCGAAATCACAAATACAACTAGGACAAGTAATAACCCAGCCACTACAACCGCTTTTACATCAGGTTTTAGCCAACAACTCCACGAGGTACCGAACCTCGGACGAATCACAACTCATAGGTCTCAATACTTGAACCCTGACACTTGGCATCCTGTGCCCTCATAACACCTCATAACCGCACTGACGACTCACATGCCAATAGAGCCATTCTCACATAGAAGGCAAGTAAACAATGGTGAACATCTATGCTCAACAAAATCAAGAACACCTCTTATCCGATAAGAGTGCTTAACTACGTGTATGCTTGTGCAAGTGTCCTACCACAGTCCATTGTCACGACCCAAATTAACCCTTCGTAAGGTGTCGTGATGGCACCTAGTCTTTACGACTAGGTAAGTCTAACATTTGCGGAAAATATAAAGAAAACACAACATTTTTAAGATAAACAGTATATTTTAAATAGCCAAGAGTAGTACCACTCGGCATACACAAAATAATTTTTCAAGACCCGGAATATCACTAAGTCACAAGTTGCTATAATCTATGTAGCTCTATACAAAAGTCTGAAGATAATAAGGAAAATCTCTAGAAGAGGGAGTAGAAGGGGACTCCGAAGATCTGCGGACGCAAGCAGAGGTACCTTGAAGTCTCCTAGAATCAGTAGCACATACTAACCCCGAGGCTGATAGCTCACACCTGGATCTGCACACGAAAACATGTGCAGGGAAGGGCATGAGTACACCACAATGGTACCCAATAAGTGCCAAGACTAACCCCGGTCGAGTAGTGACAAGGTCAGGTCAAGGCCCTACCAGAGTAAATATAATAAATTAAACAGTAAAAGATATAAGTAGAATTTACGGTAACACAGTTAAATAAATTCTCGAACATTTAACAGTTAAGGGAGCCCTCGGCTCAAAACAAGGTAAACACCGTCCCGTAGTTTCAAATGAATATGCAGTATAAGGGAATCTCCCGGAATACGTCCGTAGTCCCAAAGTAAATATGCAGTGCTGGGGGATCTCCCGAAATACGTCCGTAGTCCCAAAGTAAATATGCAGTACAAGGGGATCTCCCGGAATATATCTGTAGTCCCAAAGTAAACATGCAGTACATGGGGATCTCCCGGAATACGTCCATAGTCCCAAAGTAAATATGCAGTACATGGGGATCTCCCGGAATACGTCCGTAGTCCCAATTTAAATATGCAACGCAAGATGAAATGACAGGTATGACATCGAGTTATACAGTTCATACTGGACACAGATAAGGCAAATAAAGACTTAACTGAACATGACGCACAAAATGTCAATTAGGAAGTTAAAACACGTAAGTATGTTTTTCTAGTCAAAACTACACAATTAAACATATTAGTACAATTAATAAGAGAAGAAATTTATGATTTAAAAAGTTTAAACATGATTTTTGCAATAATAGCCCATGTACGTACTCGTCACCTCACATACACGACGCCCACACACCAAAGAATATCAAGATATCTTAAGGGGAAAGTCCCCAACACAAGGTTAGGCAAGCCACTTATCTCGAACCGCTCAAATCAACTTGATATCACGTTCTTGCCACGTGTATCCGACTCCAAATGGCCCGAATCTATTCAAAACAGTACAATACCATCAATACGCGCTAATGGAATAAATCCCACAAGAAAAACTACAAAATTAGGCTAAAACCTAAAATTGGCTCAAACCCGGCCCTCAGGGCCCACGTCTCGAAACTCGATAAAAATTCACGAAACTAGAAAGCTCATTCACTCACGAGTCTAACCATATCAAATTTACTAAAATCCGACACCAAATGGTCCTCTAATCCACAATTCAAACTTCCAAATCCCTAGTCTCCAACTTCCAATTTCCACCTTAAATACACATTAACTAGGTGGGAAAATACATGGCAAGGCAATATTATTGACCAAAAATAATCACAGAGAACTTACCTCAAGAAATACCTCAAAAATGCTCTCAAAAATCGCCCCAACCCGAGTTTGCAAAGCCAAAAATGATAACAATCGCGAAGCCCTTGGGTTTTAATCACTGCCCAGGTATTTTCGCACCTGCAGAACCTGGGCTCGCACCTGCGGGTGTGCTTGTGCGGAAAACGTGCGCATCTGTGCAATTCACTTACCCCGTCTGCCTTCGCACCTGCTACGAAAGGGCCGCATCTGCGCCCTCGCACTTGCGGAGTCCCTTCCGCTTCTGCGCATCTTGCGCATGTGCGAACATCCTTGCGCATTTGCGGGCAATGCATATGCGGAAACTTCCATGACCTATGACCCCAGGCCAACTCTTGATTTATCGCATCTGTGCTTCCATCTCCGCATGTGCGGCTCGCGCACCTGCGGTCTCTTTTCCGCAGGTGCGAAAACACCAGAACCAGCAAAGTTCAGAAATTCCCCTAAGTCCAAGTTTTCACCCGTTAAGCATCCAAAACACACCCGAGGCCCCCGGGATTTCAACCAAACATACCAACCAATCCTAAAACACCTTACGAACTTAGTTGAGCCTTTAAACCACGTCAAACAACAACAAAATCATGAATTAATCACGGATTCAAACCTAAGAATTTAAAGTTTTCCAAATTCTACAAACGACGCCGAACCATATCAAATCTAGTCCGAATGACCTCAAATTTTACACACAGGTCACATATGACATTACGAACCTACATCCACTTTCGGAATTCCATTCGGAGCTTGATATCAAAATTTCCACTATCGGCCGTCATCGCCGAAAAACTAGCTTCTGCCAATTCAAGCCTAAATCTACTACAGACCCCCAAAACACATTCCGGACATGCTCCTAAACTCAAAATCACCTAACGGAGCTAACGGAACCGAAAAAATTCCATTCCGGAGTCGTCTTCACACAGTTCCGACTACGGTCCAAATCCTAAGGCTTAAGCTCTCATTTAGGGACTAAGTGTCCCAAACACTCCGAAACTCAAAATCAATTATCCCGGCAAGTCACAATAGCAGAAAAAGATTTGGAGGAGACAGTTAATTGGGGATCGGGGCTATTACTCTCATAACGACCGGCCGGGTCGTTACATCCATATCAACAAATAAGCATAAGGAAAAAGAACAGACAACACATAGAATATTGTCTCACAGTTTTCACAAGATAAAGCTCACCCAGGTACGTATACCACTACACAAATATCAACAACAAGAATGGCCCCAGGCCACAGGTCATCACAAATCAATCCCTGACATAGCCCACCTTGTCTCTCCATGTGCACAATAATAAAGTAAGTGCTCGCCTTGTCTCGCCACACGTGCATAACAATGTTCCCACCTTGTCTCGCCACATGCGCAACCCACATATATATATATCCGGCCTTGTCACGCCGCATGTGCAAATATCAATAGTAACAATAGCACGGCAGAAACCTCGTACAATCCCATAACAACAACTGCATGGCAGAAACCTCGTGCATCACAATAACCACAACCACACGGCAAAAATCTTGTGCATCACCACAATAAGTACAACAACAACAATGGCAATAATATAAAGTACGACAAGTAAATCAACTCAAGAACTTTAAATCACAAGAAACGGTAGAACTAATTCGCAAGGAATAACCACAGTAAAGAATGCTAGGCGTAAAGAGATCAGCTCAACAAGGGAAAACTAATATGTAGCAACGATCCCACAATATACATTTTAACAACATGGAAGCTAACACGAGTCAAATAATTCCAAATAAAACAAGTCGACTAAGATATAGGATATCTAAACTTCTTTTGAGGTTGAGAAATTACGAAGGATATTTAACAATTCAATTAAGGATAAGCAACGTAAGATAATCATAACCTCAATTAAGACTGAACAATTATAGGATGAGATAATAATGATTCCAAATAAAGATAGGCAGATATGAAAAGATAGAATGGCAATAGAAGAGGTAAAATCTCCAGTTAAGTCAAATAAGAGTGAATCTTAAAGCAATTAATTCTAATTAAAGCATGTAGAGGTGAAACTAGTAAATAAGAACTTAATCATATCAAGAACAACTTCATACTTGGTGAATATAAGGACCTAAGAATCCTAAAAGGCCAACTTTTCACAAATAAGTCCGAACACGCACTCGTCACCTCGCGTACATGGACTACAATCAACATAGAAGACTAGAATCCTAAGGGAAAAATCCCCCACACAAGGTTAGGCAAGATACTTACCTCGAACCAAGCTCAAAGAATCGGTCACAATTCCTTTCCCATGAATGTCCGACTCCGAATGGCCCAAATCTAGCCAAAACAATTACATATCATAAATACAATTATATTAGGCTAATCAAATTAATGAAATCAAGATTTTAGTAAAAAATCCGAAATCCATCCTAAAAAGTCGACTCGGGCCCACGTCTCGGAATAGGGTAAAAGTCACAAAATATGAACATACATTCACTCACGAATCTAACCATACTAAAATCGTCAAATTCCGATACCATTTCGTCCCTCAAATCGTGATTTTTCATTTTGAAACAATTTTCTTCAAAAACTACCCATTTTCCTCAACTCAAAACACAAATTAAATGATATAATTAAAGATAGAATCATGAAAATAAATATATTCTAGTTGAAGAACACTTACTCAATCGATTTGCTTGAAAAACTCACAAGGAACTCCCAAAACTGAAGTCTAAAACTCAAAAAATGAAGAAAATGGCCAAACCCTCGACTTAATGTTTCTGTCAGGACTTCCGCATCTGCAGACTAGGAGACACACCTGAGGATTCACATTTGCGAGAAAGAGTCCGCATCTGCGAACTCAGCTGGCCAGGCCTGGAACCGCATCTACGGATTTACAGTTGCACCGGCGGCACCGCAGAAACTAAAAGGGGGAGCGCAGAAGCGAGCTTCTTCGCAGATGCGATCGAGGAACCGTAGAAGCGGCCTTCGCACCTGCGTGCAACCTTCTGCAGAAGCGAGCAAGCTCCCAGGCCTCAAGGATCGTAGAGGTGACCAGGCTCACGCCGAAGCCGAGCCGCACCTGCGCTCCAAGCGTCGAAGGTGCGAAAATACCAAAACTAGACCTGTTCAAAACCATAAAAAAATCTGAAACTCGCCCGAAACACACCCGAGGCCCCCGGGACCTCGTTCAAGCATACCAACAAGTTCCATACCCTAATACGGACTCGCTCGAGGTCTCAAATTACATCAAACAACATCAAAACTACGAATCGCACCATGAATCGAAATTATAAATTTTCAAATCTTCCAACTTCTAAAACCCGCGCCGAAACCTATGAAATCAACCCGGAATGACGTTAAATTTTGCATGCAAGTCCCAAATAACATAACGGAGCTGTTCCAACTCTCGGAATCGCATTCCGACCCCGATATCAAAAAGTCCACTTCCGGTCCAAATCTCCAAAAATTCGACTTTTGCCATTTCAAGCCTAAATCACCTACAAACCTCAGATTCACAGTCCGGACACGCTGCTATATCCAAAATCATCCAACGAAGCTAACGAAACCGACAGAACTCCATTCCGGAGTCGTCTTCACATAGTTCCGACTACGGTCAAAATCCTAAGACTTAATCTTTCGTTTTAGGGACTAAGTGTCCCAAATCACTCTGAATCATCCGGTAACTGAATTCAACCACGCACGCAGTCAATACACATAATACGAAGCTGCTCAGGTCCTTATGACGTCGAACGAGACTTAAATTCTCAAAATGACCGACCGGATCGTTACAATTCCCCAAAGAGAAGAACACACAAACACAAGAGAACAAACCCCGTTAACATAAAAAAAAAACCAGCGTCGCTCCTTCCCCCTTTGCTTGGACGAGAATAAGAGAGAACAGACCCTCCCCTCGAGAATAAGTGTCGGGTCAGAAGTCAATTACGTTGGTTATTTAATTTTTTGCTCAAAAACTATTCGAGTTTCCAAGCAAAGAGGGGCAGCTATAAACACGTAATTTTTGACCCGCGCAACTTTTAAAAGTAATATTTATTTATTTTCATTTTAATAGGATTTCAGTCAACTTTTAATTTTAATTTAAAAAAAAACATAAGTTTAAAAATACAAAAATAATTTTATAATACTTATTCTCCTATTAATTAGTATATTTGTTAGTATTTTTATTTTTATTTGTATTTCTTGTTCAATGAGAAAGAATGGAATTTGGGCAAATTGGGAGCTCTTTTTCGGGTTTAGTGGCCCAGCAAGACAAAGGCCCATCCAACCCATTAGCCCACTCTCCACTTAAATGAAAGATTTAATCTTAGCCATCGATTCACCACCAATCTAATGGCCCATGTCAATTCTTACACCCATATTTAAACCCAATTATTACCAAACTCTAACCTACCTTTCAATTCTAGAGGACCTCCAAAGAGAAGAACACAGACACAAGAGAACAGACCCCTTTAACCTAAAAAAACCCCAACGCCGCTCCTTCCTCCTCTGCTTGGACGAGAATAAGAGAGAACATACCCTCCCCTCGAGAATAAGTGTCGGGTCAGATGTTAATTACGTTGCTTACTTAATTCTTTGCTCAAAAACTTTTCAAGTTTCTAAGCAAAGAGGGGCAACTGTAAACACGTAATATTTGACCCGTGCAACTTTTAACAGTAATATTTACTTTTTTTTATTTTAATAAGATTTCAGTCAACTTTTAATTTTAATTTCAAAAATAAAAACATAAACTTAAAAATACAAAAATAATTTTATAATACTTCTTCTCATATTAATTAGTATATTTGATGGTATTTTTATTTTTATTTTTTGTTCAATGAGAAAGAATTAAATTTGGGCCAATAGGGAGCTCATTTTCGAGTTTAGTGGCCCAGCAAGACAAAGACACATTCTTCCCAACCCACTAGCCAACTCTCCCCTTAAGTGCAAGATTTAATCTTAGCCATCGATTCCCTTCCAATCTAATGGCCTATGTCAATTCTTACACCAATATGTAAACCCAATTATAACCAAACCCTAACCTACCTTTTAATTCTAGAGCACCACCCAAAGAGAAGAACACACAGACACAAGAGAACAGACCCCTAAACATAAAAAAAAAAAACCATCGCCGTTCTTCCCCCTCTGCTTGGATGAGAACAAGAGAGAACATACCCCCCCTCGAGAATAAGTGTCAGGTCAGAAGTCAATTACGTTGCTTACTTAATTCTTTAATCAAAAACTCTTGGAGTTTCCAAGCACGTAAACACGTAATTTTTAACTCGCGCAACTTTTAACAGTAATATTTACTTATTTTTATTTTAATAAGATTTCAGTCAAATTTTAATTTTAATTTCAAAAATAAAAACATAAGTTTAAAAATTCAAAAATAATTTTATAATACTTCTTCTCCTATTAATTATTGTATTTGGTAGTATTTTTATTTTTTGTTCAATGAGAAAGAATTGAATTTGGGCCAATTGGGAGCCCATTTTCTGATTTAGTGGCCCAGCAAGACAAATGCCCATTCTTCCTAACCCATTAGCCCACTCCCCACTTAAATGCAAGATTTAATCTTAACCATCGATTTTTCTCCAATCTAGTGGCCCATGTCAATTCTTACACCCATATTTAAACTCAATTATTACCAAACTCTAACCTATCTTTTAATTCTAGAGCACCCCTCAAAAAGAAGAACACACAGACACAAGAGAATAGACCCCCTTAAAATAAGAAATACCCAGTGTCGCTCCTTCCCTCTCTGCTTAGACGAGAACAAAAAAGAACATACCCTCCCCTCGAGAATAAGTGTCGGGTCAGATGTCAATTACGTTGCATACTTAATACTTTACTCAAATATTCTTCGAGTTTTCAAACACGTAAACACGTAATTTTTGACTCGCGCAACTTTTAAAAGTAGTATTTACTTATTTTTTCATTTTTATAGGATTTCAGTCAACTTTTAATTTTAATTTTAAAAAAATATAATTTTAAAAATACAAAAATAATTTTATAATACTTCTTCTCCTATTAATTAGTATATTTGTTAGTATTTTTATTTTTATTTTTATTTCTTGTTCAATGAGAAAGAATTAAATTTGGGCAAATTGGGAGCTCTTTTACGGGTTTAGTGGCCCAGCAAGACAAAGGACCATCCAACCCATTAGCCCACTCTCCACTTAAATAAAAGATTTAATCTTAGCGATCGATTTTTCACCAATCTAATGGCCCATGTCAATTCTTATACCCATATTTAAACCCAATTATTATCAAATTCTAACCTACCTTTCAATTCTAGAGGACCCCCAAAGAGAAGAACACATAGACACAAGAGAACAGACCCCTTTAACCTAAAAAAAACCCCAACACCACTCTTTCCTCCTCTGTTTGGACGCGAATAAGAGAGAACATACCCTCCCCTCGAGAATAAGTATCATGTCAGATGTCAATTACGTTACTTAATTCTTTGCTCAAAAACTCTTCGAGTTTCCAAGCAAAGAGGGGCAGCTGTAAACACGTAATTTTTGACCCGCGCAACTTTTAACAGTAATATTTACTTGTTTTTATTTTAATAAGATTTCAGTCAACTTTTAATTTTAATTTCAAAAATAAAAACATAAGTTTAAAAATACAAAAATACTTTTATAATACTTCTTCTCCTATTAATTAGTGTATTTAGTAGTATTTTTATTTTTATTTTTTGTTCAATGAGAAAGAATTGAATTTGGGCCAATTGGGAGCTCATTTTCGGGTTTAGTGACCCAGCAAGACAAATGCCCATTCTTCCTAACCCATTAGCCCACTCTCCATTTAAATACAAGATTTAATCTTAGCCATCGATTCCCCTCCAATCTAATAACCCATGTCAATTCTTACACCCATATTTAAACCCAATTATAATCAAATTCTAACCTACCTTTTAATTCTATAGCACCCCCAAAGAGAAGAACACACCGACACAAGAGAACAAACCCCCCTTAACATAAGAAATACCAGTGTCGCTCCTTCCCCCTCTGCTTGGACGAGAACAAGAGAGAATAGACCCTCCCCTCGAGAATAAGTGTCGGTTCAGAAGTCAATTACGTTGCTTACTTAATTCTTTGCTCAAAAACTCTTCGAGTTTTCAAGCAAAGAGGGGCAGCTGTAAACACATAATTTTTGACCCGCGTAATTTTTAGCAGTAATATTTACCTGTTTTCATTTTAATAAGATTTCAGTCAACTTTTAATTTTAATTTCAAAAATAAAAACATAAGTTTAAAAATACAAAAATAATTTTATAATAGTTCTTCTCCTATTAATTAGTGTATTTGGTAGTATTTTTATTTTTATTTTTTGTTCAATGAGAAAGAATTGAATTTGGGCCAATTGGGAGCTCATTTTCGGGTTTAGTGGCCCAGCAGGACAAATGCCCATTCTTCCTAACCCATTAGCCCACTCTCCATTTAAATACAAGATTTAATCTTAGCCATCGATTCCTCTCTAATCTAGTGACCCATGTCAATTCTTACACCCATATTTAAACCCAATTATAACCAAAGCCTAACCTACCTTTTAATTCTAGAGCACCCCCCAAAGAGAAGAACACAAAGACACAAGAGAACAGACCCCCTTAATAAGAAATACCTAGTGTCGCTCCTTCCCCCTCTGCTTGGACGAGAACAAGAGAGAATAGACCCTCCCCTCGAGAATAAGTGTCGGTTCAGAAGTCAATTACGTTGCTTACTTAATCCTTTGCTCAAAAACTCTTCGAGTTTCCAAGCAAAGAGGGGCAGCTGTAAACACATAATTTTTGACCCGCGCAATTTTTAGCAGTAATATTTACCTGTTTTCATTTTAATAAGATTTCAGTCAACTTTTAATTTTAATTTCAAAAATAAAAACATAAGTTTAAAAATACAAAAATAATTTTATAATAGTTCTTCTCCTATTAATTAGTGTATTTGGTAGTATTTTTATTTTTATTTTTTGTTCAATGAGAAAGAATTGAATTTGGGCCAATTGGGAGCTCATTTTCGGGTTTAGTGGCCCAGCAGGACAAATGCCCATTCTTCCTAACCCATTAGCCCACTCTCCATTTAAATACAAGATTTAATCTTAGCCATCGATTCCTCTCTAATCTAGTGACCCATGTCAATTCTTACACCCATATTTAAACCCAATTATAACCAAAGCCTAACCTACCTTTTAATTCTAGAGCACCCCCCAAAGAGAAGAACACAAAGACACAAGAGAACAGACCCCCTTAATAAGAAATACCTAGTGTCGCTCCTTCCCCCTCTGCTTGGACGAGAACAAGAGAGAATAGACCCTCCCCTCGAGAATAAGTGTCGGTTCAGAAGTCAATTACGTTGCTTACTTAATCCTTTGCTCAAAAACTCTTCGAGTTTCCAAGCAAAGAGGGGCAGCTGTAAACACATAATTTTTGACCCGCGCAATTTTTAGCAGTAATATTTACCTGTTTTCATTTTAATAAGATTTCAGTCAACTTTTAATTTTAATTTCAAAAATAAAAACATAAGTTTAAAAATACAAAAATAATTTTATAATAGTTCTTCTCCTATTAATTAGTGTATTTGGTAGTATTTTTATTTTTATTTTTTGTTCAATGAGAAAGAATTGAATTTGGGCCAATTGGGAGCTCATTTTCGGGTTTAGTGGCCCAGCAGGACAAATGCCCATTCTTCCTAACCCATTAGCCCACTCTCCATTTAAATACAAGATTTAATCTTAGCCATCGATTCCTCTCTAATCTAGTGACCCATGTCAATTCTTACACCCATATTTAAACCCAATTATAACCAAAGCCTAACCTACCTTTTAATTCTAGAGCACCCCCCAAAGAGAAGAACACAAAGACACAAGAGAACAGACCCCCTTAATAAGAAATACCTAGTGTCGCTCCTTCCCCCTCAGCTTGAACGAGAACAAGAGAGAACAGACCCTCCCCTCGAGAATAAGTGTCGGTTCAGAAGTCAATTACGTTGCTTACTTAATTCTTTGCTCAAAAACTCTTCGAGTTTCCAAGCAAAGAGGTGATGCTGTAAACACGTAATTTTTGACCCGCGCAACTTTTAAAAGTAGTATTTACTTATTTTCATTTTAATAGGATTTCGGTCAACTTTTAATTTTAATTTTTTTTAATAAAACATAAGTTTAAAAATACAAAAAACAATTTATAATACTTCTTCTCTTATTAATTAGTATATTTGGTAGTATTTTTATTTTTATTTTTTGTTCATTGAGAAAGAATTTAATTTGGGCCAATTGGGAGATCATTTTCGGGTGTAGTGGCCTAGAAAGACAAATGCTCATTCTTCTCTACCCATTAGCCCACTCTTCACTTAAATGCAAGATTTAATCTTAGCCATCGATTCCCCTCCAATCTAATAGCCCATGTCAATTCTTACACCCATATTTAAACCCAATTATAATCAAACTCTAACCTACCTTTTAATTCTATAGCACCCCCAAAGAGAAGAACACACAGACACAAGAGAACAAACCCCCCTTAACATAAGAAATACCCAGTGTCGCTCCTTCCCCCTCTGCTTGGACGAGAACAAGAGAGAACATACCCTCCATTGAGAATAAGTGTAGGGTCAGATGTCAATTACGTTGCTTGCTTAATTCTTTGCTTCAAAAACTTTTCGAGTTTTCAAGCACGTAAACACGTAATCATGGGCTGCTTTCCATCATCGACCCATGACCCCTTGGACGCGCCCCGTGGCGTCCCGGCA
>AWOL01S0057105.1:0-16737 GCA_000715115.1 Nicotiana otophora
TCCAAGGCTAAAGGCCTCTCTACTACCAGTAAATATGCTAAGCTGCCCAAACTCTCCGCCTTACGATTCAAGGCATTGGCCACTACATTGGCATTCCCAGGATGATAGAGAATGGTGATATCATAATCCTTAAGCAACTCCAACCATCTTCGCTGCCGCAAATTAAGATCTTTCTATTTAAACAGATGATGTAGACTCCGGTGATCGGTGTAGACCTCACAATGGACACCGTACAAATAATGCCGCCAAATCTACAAGGCATGAACAGTAGCTGCTAACTCAAGGTCGTGTACAGGATAATTCTTCTCATGCACCTCTAACTGTATGGATGCGTAGGCAATCACCCTACCGTCTTGCATCAATACTGCACCGAGACCAATACGCAATGCGTCACAATACACAGTATAAGACCCTGAACCTGTAGGTAATACCAATACTGGGGCTGTGGTCAAAGCTGCCTTGAGCCTTTGGAAGCTCTCCTCACATTCCTCGGTCCACCTGAATGGAGCACCATTCTGGGTCAATTTGGTCATAGATGCAGCAATAGTAGAGAAACCATTTACAAATCGGCGATAATACCCTACCAAACCAAGGAAATTCCGGATTTACGTAACCGATGACGGTCTGGACCAACTCTACACTGTTTCAATCTTCTTCGGATCTACCTTGATTCTCTCGTACGAAACTATATGACCCAAAAATCCCACTGAATCAAGCCAGAATTCACACTTTGAAAATTTTGCATATAACTTCTTTTCTCTCAAAATCTAAAGCATGATCCTCAGGTGTTGTTCATGATCTTCCTGACTCCGAGAATAGACTAGAATGTCGTCAATAAACACAATGACGAAAGAATCAAGATAAGGCTGAAATACAGTATTTATTAAGTGCATAAATGTTGTTGGGGTATTGGTCAGCCCAAAAGACATCACAAGGAACTCGTAATGACCGTACCGAGCCCTGAAAGCAGTCTTCGAAATATCTGGATCCCGAATCTTCAACTGATCATAGCTTGAATGCAAGTCGTTCTTAAAGAACACCCTGGCACCCTGAAGATGATCAAATAGGTCATCAATATGTTATAATGGATACCTGTTCTTCACTGTAACTTATTTCAGCTGGCGGTAATCAATACACATCTGCATAGAACCATCATTCCTCTTCATAAACTAAATAGGAGCACCCCAAGGAGATGAACAGGTCCGAACAAAACCCTTATCAAGAAACTCATGTAACTGTTCTTTTAATTCTTTCAACTCCGCTGGGGACATACGATATGGTGGAATAGAAATGGGCTGAGTGCCCGATAATAAATTAATGCCAAAGTCAATATCCCTATCGGGTGGCATACCCAGAAGATCTGCTGGAAATACATCAGGAAAATCTCTTACTACAGGAACTGACTCCATAGTAGGAGTATCAATACTAACATCTCTCACATAGGCCAGATACGCATCACACCACTTCTCAATAATTCGTTGAGCTTTAAGAAATGAAACAACCCTTCTAGGAACATTATCTGAGGTACCTCTCCGCTCTAGCCGTGATAGACCTGGCATAGCCAATGTCACCATCTTGGCGTAACATTCAAGAATTGCATAATAGGGCGACAACCAGTCCATGCCTAAAATAATATCGAAATCCACCATACCGAGCAATAATAAATTATCTCTGGTCTCAAAACCACTGATAACAATTAAACACGACCAATGCACGTGGTCCACAATAATAGATTCACCCACGGGTGTAGATACATAAACAGAAGAACTCAAGGAATCACATGATACGGCCAAATACGGGGCAAAATAAGATGACACATAAGAATAAATGGAACCTGGATCAAATAAGACTGATGCATCCCTATGACATACCGGAATAATACCCGTGATAACAGAATCGGATGCAACAGCCTCTATCCTAGCAGGAAGGGCATAATATCTAGCCTGGCCTACCCCTCTAGGGCGACCTCTACCTGTCCGACCTCCACCTCTAGCTGGTTTTGCAGGTGGAGTGGCAACTGGTGTAATAATCATGGCCTGAGAAGCCTGAGGGCCTTGTGGAATAGGTGGGGCCTGATAAATTAGTGGAGGTTCACCCCACCTAAATCTAGGGCAATCCCTCATAATATGACGAGTGTCACCACACTCAAAACAAACCCTCGGAGGTACAGAAGACACTGGCAGTGCATAATATGGAACCTGAGGTCTGGGAGTAGCCGGACTACCACTGGAAGCTGGAAGTGGCTGAATAAATAGGACGACTCACATAACCTCTACCATGACGGGCAGCAACTGGGGCACGAAAATTATTATATGTGCCAGAATCTCGGGGTCTCTTAGCTTCCTTCTCTTCCCTCTCGCGAGTCCGCATACCTTCCAATCTCCTAGCAATTGATACCACCTGTTGGTATGTGATATCCATCTCTAGCTCTCGAGCCATACTATATCTGATATTAGGGTAGAAACCCTCAATAACTTTGCGAACCCGCTCTCGAATAGTAGCAACTAAGGCTGGTGCATGCCTCACCAAATCATTAAATCGGATCGCATACCCTGACACAGTCATAGAACCCTGGTGCAGCTGCTCAAACTCTGTGTGCCATGCCTCTCTAAGACTCTGAGGAACATACTACCTTAAGAATATATCTGAAAATTGAGTCCAAGTGAGTGAAGATGCCTCAGCGGGACTATCCAACTCATATGCCCGCCACCACTGGTAGGCTGCTCCTCTAAACTGGAATTTCGTGAAAGAAACCCCACTGGAATCCACAATACCCATAGTACACAAGATACGGTGATATTCCTCTAGAAAACCCTGAGCATCCTCTGAAGCTAAACCGCTGAAAGTGGGAGGGTGGTACTTCTTGTACCTTTCGAGCATGAGCTGCTCCCCCTCTGAGACTGTTGTCCTAATCTCAGACCGAACAGGAACAACTGGCTGCACTGGTATAACCTCTGGGGCATGGTCAACTTGGGCTTTTGGCTCTGGAGTACGGGCGGCAGGAGTCTATGCTCCTCCCCCAGCCTGATATGTGGCAAGAGCAAGTGGAATTAACCCTGCCTGAGCTAGAGTGCCAAACATGCTCAAAACCTGGGCAAGAGTCTCCTGAAGTGCAGGAGTAGTAATAGGCATCTCAGGTGCCTGCTCTCCAACTGGAGATACTGGTGGCTCTGGTGCAGCAGCTCCTGCAGGTGCTCTGGTTGCACCACGTAGTCTTTCTCGGCCTCTGGCTCGGCCTCTAGCTCAGCCTCTGCCCCGACCCCGGCCTCTTGCGGCTCCAACAGGGGGTGCGGGTGTCTGATCATCGGATCCAGTTGTGTGTGTCCTCACCATCTGTGAGAGAATAGAAAGACAATGGTTTAGAACTTTGAAATCAACAAATATGCAAGATAAGGAATCAAAGAAGTGAATATTTCCTAACAGTTTCATAGCCTCTCGAAGATAAGTACAGACGTCTCCGTACCGATCCGCAAGACTCTACTAAACATGCTTGTGACTTATGACACCTATGAACCTAGAGCTCAGATACCAACTTGTCACGACCCTAAATTCCCTCTGTAGAATGTCGTAATGGCACCTAGTCTCTAAGACTTGGTAAGCCTATCAATGCAGAATAATAATAAATATCTAAAATAAATAAACTACAATTCAAACAATTTCAACTCCCAAAAACCCGTAGAGATAAGTGACAAGCTTCTAAAAATTTATTCTCTACGTCTCTATACATCAGAGTCTAAAGCAAAAAAGGAAGACAACATAGTAAGATAGAAGGGGACTCCGTAGTCTGCCGACGCTGGCAGATATACCTCGAAGTCTCCTCGTACAACTAGTCTACTGATGCCTGGTCTGATAAGGTGTACCTGGATCTACACAAAGAGATTTGCAGAAGCGTAGTATGAGTACACCACAAAGGTACCCAGTAAGTGCCAAGCCTAACCTCGGTAGAGTAGTGACGAGGTCAGGTAAGGCCCTACTGGAAAATAATAATCGGCATGATAAAATGTTTAACAATATAATAAAATAAAATAACAATGGAAATGAATCAAGAAGCATGTTACCACTTAATTACACAAAATAATGGCAAATAATATCCCGTGGAAACAAAACAAAAATTCCTTTCAACTTCAAAAAAAATCCAACAAATAATCAAAGGCAACTGCGGCCATAAACTAATATCAACAAGGGCACTCCCGAGGTACCGCCCCGTAGTTCCAAATCATAAATAAATTCATAATATCTCATTTCCTTATCTCGCCGCGGGAACCTTCACAATTTATTTTAAAGAAAATATTTTTTTTCCGAAATAACATCCCGCGTTTTAGCCATCCTTATCACACCGCATGACTTCTAGTAGTTCCCCCTACTAGCCACGCATATCAAGCCACCCTTATCTCACCGCATGCATTTCAATACCCAGACCTTATACCACCGCATGCGTATCAATATCACAATATATCACAATTTGCATCTCAAGTGCCCAAATATATCAATTTTCCAAAATAAATCAACACAATAGTTTTCCACAATAAAGTGCTCACGGCTCTTGCCAAAATAATTCAATAATAATATTTTTCCATAATAAAGCTCTCAAGGCTCCATCATAATGAGTACGAAAAGCTTACAAAAATATTCAGGAATAAATAATTCAGCAAAATAATATTTAATTTAAAGAAAATTAACCTTCAAATAATGTACAAAATAAAAGAAACCAAGTTCCAACTAAACAGGTAAAACAATTAGGAGGAAAAGGTTAAGCAAATTTAAAGTATATAACTCAGATAAATGATGAAGAATATAACAAGATAAAATAATTTAATTAATGCGCGACAGTGCTCTGCACAATTTAAAAAAACATGATCTTTCACATTTAGCCCGTGTACACACTCATCACCTCGTGTACACGACTTTCAATACATTACAATTATCACATCAATATCAATCCTGGGGGAAATTTTCCCCACACAAGGTTAGATAAGTCACTTACCTCGACTTGCTTCAATTTAACCAAGTAGTACGCCTTTTCCTCGATTTTTCGATTCCGGTTGACTCGTATCTAGTCGTAATTAATTCGATACAGTCAACAAAAATTATAGAATCAATTCCATAATAAAATACTACATCTTTCAATAAAATCCGAAATTAACTCAAAAATGGCCTGTGGGGCCCACATATCGGAATCCGGTGTAAGTTACGAAATATGAACGCCCATTCAACTACGAGTCCAACCATACCATTTTTACTAAAATCTAACATCAACTTGACTTCCAAATCTCAAATTCTCATGTTGAAATTCCTAGGCTCAAATCCTCTAATTTCACCTCAAAAACATATAATCTATTCGAAATATTCAATGATAATCCAATATAACTAACTAACAATGATCACATGTGACTTACCTCAAGATTTTCCGTGATTTCTCGCTCAAAGATCATCTGACCCGCTTTTGGAAATGTCAAAAATGACAAATTTCTCAGCCCTTCTGTTTTGTACACTGCCCAGTGTTGTTTCACCTGCGGACAAAATTCTCGCACCTGCGGTCCCACATCTGCTGTGAAACACCGCATCTGCGGAAATTACTCAGCCCAG
This sequence comes from Nicotiana otophora, assembly GCA_000715115.1. Lineage (NCBI taxonomy): Eukaryota > Viridiplantae > Streptophyta > Magnoliopsida > Solanales > Solanaceae > Nicotiana > Nicotiana otophora. The sequence goes on from AWOL01S0057105.1 coordinate 5,587, forward strand.
CTGCCTTCGCTTCTGCGAGCTTTAGACCGTATTTGCGCCTTCGCAGGTGCGAAAAATTCCATCGCACCTGCGTGCCTGCCCCACATCCGTGCCCTTCCTCTCACTTCTGCGCAGCATGAGCCGCATCTGCAGCATCGCACCTGCGGCCAATTTCTCACAGGTGCGATTACACCAGAAGACAGAAATTTTCCTAGATTTCTTCTAAGTCCGAATTTGGTCCGTTAACCATACGAAACTCACCCGAGACCCTCGGGACCTTAACCAAATACACCAACATGTCCTAAAACATTAAAAGAACTCAAATTGCCCAAATAACACCTAAAACTACGAATCGGACACAAAATCTAAGGAAATGTTTCAAGAAAACTTTAAAACTTATATTTTCACAACCGGACGTCCGAATCATGTCAAATCAACTCCGTTTCTCACCAAATTCGGCAGACAAGTCATAAATATTATAGTAGATCTATACCGGACTCCAAAACCAAAATACAGACCCGGTGTCAATATATCCAACATTAGTAAATTCTTAAAAATCCTTAAGCTTTCAAATCTTTTAATATTTCCTCCAAATTCCATATCTCGGGCTAAGGACCTCGAAATTTAATTCCGGGCATACGCCCAAGTCCCAAATCACGATACGGACCTATCGGAACTGTCAAAACACCGAACCGAGTCCATTTGCTCAAAACGTTGAACAAATTCAACTCAATTGAGTTTTAAAGCTCTAATTCACATTTAATCCATTTTTCACATAAACACTTTTCGAAAAATTATACGGACTGCGCACGTAAGTCGAGGAATGATAAATAGTGCTTTTCGAGGTCTTAGAAGACATAATTAATTATTAAATTTAAAGATGACATTTTGGGTCATCACATTCTCCACCTCTAAAATAAACATCCGTCCTCGAACGGAGTTAGAAAGAAGTACTTGAGCTGGTGAATAAGTGTGGATAACAGCTGCGCATATCATGATCGGTCTCCCAAGTCGCCTCTTCGACCGGATGACCCCTCCACTAAACCTTCACGGAAGCAATGTTCTTTGACCTTAGCTTTCAAACCTTCCTATCTGAATTAGCCATTGGTTCCTCAACATAAGATAGATCCTTGTCCAACTGAACCGAACTGAAGTCTAACACATGAGACGGATCGTCGTGATATTTCTGAAGCATGGAAACATGGAATATCGGATGAAGCGCAGAGAGACTAGGTGGTAGTGCAAGTCTGTAATCCACCTCTCCAACTCTCTCAAGAATCTCAAAAGGCCCAATATACCTAGGGCTCAACTTTCCCTTCTTCCCGAACCTCATCACACCCTTCATAGGCGAAACCCGNCTAGGTGGTAGTGCAAGTCTGTAATCCACCTCTCCAACTCTCTCAAGAATCTCAAAAGGCCCAATATACCTAGGGCTCAACTTTCCCTTCTTCCCAAACCTCATCACACCCTTCATAGACGAAACCCGAAGCAATACCTGTTCACCAACCATGAATGCAACATCACAAACCTTCCGATCTGCATAACTCTTCTGTCTAGATTGGGCTGTACGAAGTCGATCCTGAATCAACTTAACCTTTTCCAAGGCATACTGAACTAAGTATGTAACCAATAGCCTAGTCTCGCCCGGATCGAACCAACCCACTGGAGACCGGCACCGCCTACCATACAAGGCCTCGTACGGATCCATCTTAATGCTCGACTGGTAGCTGTTGTTGTAAGCAAACTACGAAAGTGGTAAGAATTGATCCCAAGCACCCCCAAACTCCATCACACACGCATGAAGCATATCTTACAATATCTGAAATAGTGTGTTCGGACTTCCCGTCCGTCTGAGGGTGAAATGATGTACTCAACTCCACACGAGTACCCAACTCTCGTTGTACAGCCCTCATAAACCGTGAGGTAAACTGTGTACCCCGTTTAGAGATGATAGATACCGGTACACCATGAAGTTTGACAATCTCGCGAATGTATACCTGAGCCAGCTGCTCTGAAGAGTAAGTAGTAATCACAGGAATGAAATGAGCTGACTTGGTCAATCTATCCACAATTACCCAAACTGCATCGAACTTCCTCTGAGTCCATGGGAGCCCAACAACAAAATTCATAGTGATCCGTTCCCATTTCCTTTCTGGAATTTCCAACTTCTGAAGCAATCCACACGGTCGTTGATGCTCATACTTCACCTGCTGAAAATTTAGGCACCGAGTTACATATGCCACTATGTCTTTATTCATCCTCCTCCACCAGTTATGTTGCCTTAAGTCCTGATACATCTTCGCAACACCCGGATGAATGGAGTATCACGAACTGTGAGCCTCCTGGAGAATCAACTCACACAAACCATCTACATTAGGCACACACAGCCTGCCCTGCATCCGTAATACACCGTCATCTCCAATAGTGACTTCCTTGGCATCACCGTGCTGAACTGTATCCTTAAGGACAAGCAAATGGGGGTCATCATACTAACTTTCCCTGATACGATCATAAAGAGAAGACTGAGAAAACACACAATCCAAAACTCGGCTCGGCTCTAAAATATTCAGTCTAACAAAATGGTTGGCCAAGGTCTGAACATCCAAGGCTAAAGGCCTCTCTGCTACCGGTAAATATGCTAAGCTGCCCAAACTCTCCGCCTTACGACTCAAGGCATCGGTCACTACATTGGCATTCCCAGGATGATAGAGAATGGTGATATCATAATCCTTAAGCAACTCCAACCATCTTCGCTGCCGCAAATTAAGATCTTTCTATTTAAACAGATGATGTAGACTCCGGTGATCGGTGTAGACCTCACAATGGACACCGTACAAATAATGCCGCCAAATCTACAAGGCATGAACAGTAGATGCTAACTCAAGGCCGTGTACATGATAATTCTTCTCATGTACCTTTAATTGTCTGGATGTGTAGGCAATTACCCTATCGTCTTGCATCAACACTACACCGAGACCAATAAGCGACGCGTCATAATACACAGTGTAAGACCTTGAACCTGAAGGTAATACCAATACTGGGGTTGTGGTCAAATCTATCTTGAGCGTTTGAAAGCTCTCCTCACATTCCTCGGTCCACCTGAACGGAGCACCCTTCTGGGTCAATTTGGTCATAGATGCAGCAATAGAAGAGAAACCCTTTACAAATCGGCGATTACCCTGCCAACCCAAGGAAACTCCGAATTTTCGTAACTGAGGATGGTCTGGACCAACTCTACACTGCTTCAATCTTCTTCGAATCTACCTTGATTCCCTCGCAAGAAACTATATGACCCAAAAATCCCACTGAATCAAGCCAGAATTCACACTTTAAAAATTTTGCATATAACTTCTTTTCTCTCAAAATATGAAGTACGATCTTCAGGTGTTGTTCAGGATCTTCCTGGCTCCGCGAATACACCAGAATGTCGTCAATAAACACAATGACGAAAGAATTAAGACTGGGCTGAAATACACTATTCATTAAGTGCATAAATGCTGCTGGGGCGTTGGTCAGCCCAAAAGACATCACAAGGAATTCATAATGACCGTACCAAGTCCTGAAAGCAGTCTTCGGGATATCTGGCTCCCGAATCTTCAACCGATGATAGCTTGAACGCAAGTCGATCTTAAAGAACACCCTGTCATACTGAAGCCAATTAAAAAAGTCATCAATACATGGCAATGGATACCTGTTCTTCACTGTAACTTATTTCAGCTGGCGGTAATCAATACACATCTGCATAGAACCATCATTCTTCTTGACAAATAAAACAGGATCACCCCAAGAAGATACAATGGTTCGAACAAAACCCTAATCAAGAAACTCCTGTAATTGTTCTTTTAATTCTTTCAACTCCATTGGGGCCATACGATATGGTGGAATAGAAATGGGCTGAGTGCCCGGTAATAAATCAATGCCAAAGTCAATATCCCTGTCGGGTGGCATACCCGGAAGATCTGCTGGAAATACATTAGGAAAATCTCTTACTACAGGAACTAACTCCACAGTAGGAGTATCAATACTAACATCTCTCACATAGGCCAGATACGCATCACACCCCTTCTCAACCATTCGTTGAGCTTTAAGAAATGAAACAACCCTGCTAGGAACATGATCCGAGGTAACTCTCCATTCTAGCCGCGATAGACCTAGCATAGCTAATGTCACCATCTTGGCGTAATAATCAAGAATAGCATGATAGGGTGATAAACAGTCCATGCCCAAACAAATATCGAAATCCACCATACTGAGAAATAATAAATTAGCTATGGTCTCAGAACCACTAATAATAATTAAACACGACCGATACACATGGTCCACAATAATAGATTCACCCACAGGTGTAGATACATAAACAAAATAACTCAAAGAATCACATGATACAACCAAATACGGGGAAAATTTAGATGACACGTAAGAATAAGTGGAGCCTGGATCAAATAAGACTGATGCATCCCTATGACAGACCGGAATACTACCTGTGATAACAAAATCGGATGCAACGGCCTCTGTCCTAGTAGGAAGGGCATAATATCTGGCATGGCCTCCCCATCTAGGGTGACCTCTACCTGTCTGATCTCTACCTCTAGCTGGTTGTGCAGGTGGAGTGGCAAATCGTGCAGTAATCATGGCCTGAGAAGCCTGAGGGCCCTGTAGAATAGGTGGGGCTTTGAGAAATCAGTGGAGGTGAACCACTCCTAAATCTGGGGCAATCCCTCATAATATGACGAGTGTCACCACACTCAAAACAATCCCTCGGAGGACATGGCTGCTGGGACTGGCTCGGGCCTGATCGACTAGACTGCCCGCTAAAAGCACCCCATACCGGAGGTACAGAAGACACTGGCGGTGCATAATATGGAACCTGAGGTCTGGGAGTAGCCGGACTACCACTGAAAGCTGGAAGTGCTGAATGAATAGGACAACTCACATAACCTCTACCATGACGGGCAGCAACTGGGGCACGAGAATTATTATATGTGCCAGAATCTTGGGGTCTCTTTGCTTCCCCCTCTTCAATCTCCCGAGTTCAAATACCTTTCAATCTCCTATCAATTGATACCACCTGTTGGTATGTGATGTCCATCTCTAGCTCTCGGTCCATACTGTATCTGATATTAGGGTAGAGACCCTTAATAATTCTGCGAACCCGCTCTCAAACAGTAGCAACTAAGGCTGGTGCATGCCTCACCAAATCACTGAATCGGACCGCATACTCTGACATAGTCATAGAACCCTGGCGCAACTGCTCAAAATCTGCACGCCATGCATCTTTAAAACTCTGAGGAACATACTCCCTTAAGAACATATCTGAAAATTGAGTCCAAGTGAGTGAAGATGCCTCAGCGGGACTATCCAACTCATATGCCCGCCACCTTTGGTAGGCTGCTCCTCTAAACTAGAATTCCGTGAAAGGAACCCCTCTGGAATCCACAATACCCATAGTACGAAAGATACATTGATATTTCTCTAGAAAACCCTGAGCATCCTCTGAAGCTAAACCGCTGAAAGTGGGAGGGTGGTACTTCTTGTACCTTGCGAGCGTGAGCTTCTCCCCCTCTAAGACTGCTGTCCTAATCTCAGGCCGAACTGGAACAACAAGTTGCACTGGTATAACCTCTGGGGCATGGTCAACTTGGCCCCGTGGCTCTGGAGTACGGGCGGCGGGAGTCTGTGCTCCTCCCCCGTCCTGAGATGTGGCAGGACCAAGTAGAATTAACCCTGCCTGAGCTAGAGTGCCAAACATGCTCAAAACCTGGGCAAGAGTCTCTTGAAGTGCAGGAGTAGTTACAGGCGTCTCAGGTGCCTGCTCTCCAACTGGAGCTACTGGTGGCTCTTGTACAACAGCTCCTGCAGGTGCTCTGGCTGCACCACGTAGTCTTCCCGGGCCTCTGGCTCGGCCTCTACCCCGACCTCTTGCGGCTCCAACAGGGGGTGCGGGTGTCTGATCATCAGATCCAGTTGTGCGTGTCCTCACCAGCTGAAAAAGAATAGAAAGAAAATGGTTTAGAACTTTGAAATCAACAAATACGCACGGAGAACACCACAACGGTGCCCAGTAAATGCCAAGCCTAACCTCGGTAGAGTAGTGACGAGGTCAGGTCAGGCCCTACTGGAAAATAATAATTGGCATGGTAAAATGTTTAACAATATAATAAAATAAAATGACAATGGAAATGAATCAAGTAGCATATTATCATTTAATTACACAAAATAATGGCAAATAATATTTCGTGGAAACAAAACAAAATTTCCTTTCAACTTCAAGAAACATCACAACAAATAATCAACGATAATTGCGGCCATAAATCAATATAAACAAGGGCACTCCCGAGGTACCGCCTCGCAGTCCCAAATCATAAATAAATTCACAATATCTCATTTCCTTATCTCACCGCGGGTGCCTTCACAATTTATTTTAAAGAAAATATTTTTTCCGAAATAGCATCCCGTGTTTTAGCCATCCTTATCACAACGCGTGACTTCTAGTAGTTCCCCTTACTAGCCACGCGTATCAAGCACCTTTATCTCACCGCATGCGTTTCAACACCCAGACCTTATACCACCGCATGCGTATCAAAATCACAATATATCACAATTTGCACCTCAAGTGCCCAAATATATCAATTTGCCAAAATAAATCAACACAATAGTTTTCCACAATAAAGAGCTCACGGCTCATGCCAAAATAATTCAACAATAATATTTTTCCACAATAAAGAGCTCACGGCTCCATCACAATGAGTACGGAAATCTTACAAAAATATTCCGGAATAAATAATTCAGCAAAATAATATTTAATTTAAAGAAAATCAACCTTCAAATAATGCACAAAATAAAAGAAACCAAGTTCCAACTAAACAGGTAAAACAATTAGCAGGAAAAGGTCAAGAAAATTTAAAGTATATAACTCAGATAAATGATGAAGAATATAACAAGATAAAATAATTTAGTTAATGCGCGACAGTGCTCTGCACAATTTAAAAAACATGATCTTTCACATTTAGCCCATGTACACACTCGTCACCTCGTGTACACGACTTTCAACACATTACAATTATCACATCAGTACCAATCCTAGGGGATATTTCCCCCACACAAGGTTAGACAAGTCACTTACCTCGACTTGCTTCAACTTAACCAAGTAGTATGCCTTTTCCTCGATTTTCCGATTCCGGTTGACTCGTATCTAGTCGTAATTAATTCGATACAGTCAACAAAAATTATAGAATCAATTCCATAAGAAAATACTACATCTTTCAATAAAATCCGAAATTAACTCAAAAATGGCCTGTGGGGCCCACATATCGGAATCCGGTAAAAGTTAGGAAATATGAACGCCCATTAAACTACGAGTCCAACCATACCATTTTTACTAAAATCTAACATCAACTTGAACTCCAAATCTCAAATTCTCATGTTGAAATCCCTAGGCCCAAATCCTCTAATTTCACCTCAAAAACATGTAATCTATTCGAAATATTCAATGATAATCCAATATAATTGACTAACAATGATCACATGTGACTTACCTCAAGATTTTCCGTGATTTCTCGCTCAAATATCGTGTGACCCGCTTTTGGAAATGTCAAAAATGACAAAATTTCTCAGACCCTTTTGTTTTGTACACTGCCCAGTGTTGTTTCACCCGCGGACAAAATTCTCACACCTGCGGTCCTGCATCTGCGGTGAAACACCGCATATGCGGAAATTACTCAGCCCAGCTGCCTTCGCTTCTGCGAGCTTTAGACCGCATTTGCGCCTTCGCAGGTGCAGAAAATTCCATCGCACCTGCGCGCCTACCCCGCATCCGCGCCCTTCCTCTCGCTTCTACGCAAGCGCTTCTGTAAAGCATAAGCTGCATCTGTGGCATCGCACCTGCGGCCAATTTCTCGCAGGTGCGATTACACCAGAAGACAGAAATTTTTTCAGATTTCTTCTAAGTCTGAATTTGGTCCGTTAACCATCCTAAACTCACCCGAGACCCTCGGGACCTTAACCAAATACACCAACATGTCCTAAAATATTAAACAAACTTGCTCGTGCGATCAAATTGTTCAAATAACACCTAAAACTACGAATCGGACACCAAATCAAAGAAAATGTTTTAAGAAAACTTTAAAACTTATATTTTCACAACCGGACGTTCGAATCACGTCAAATCAACTCCGTTTCTCAACAAATTCGGCAGACAAGTCATATATATTACAATGGACCTATACCGGGCTCCGAAACTAAAATACGGACCCGGTGTCAATAAATCTAACATTAGTAAATTCTTAAAAATCCTTAAGCGTTCAAACTTTTAATATTTCCTCAAAATTCTATATCTCGGGCTTGGGACCTCATAATTTGATTCCGGACATACGCCCAAGTCCCAAATAACGATATAGACATATTAATAACTGTCAAAATACCGATCCGAGTCTATTTTCTCAAACTGTTGACCAAAGTCAACTCAATTGAGTTTTAAAGCTCTAATTCATATTTTAATCCATTTTTCAAATAAAAACTTTTCGAAAAATTATACGGACTGCGCACGCAAGTCGAGGAATAATAAATAGTACTTTGTGAGGTCTTAGAACATATAATTAATATTAAATTTAAAGATAACATTTTGGGTCATCACAATCATGATTTTTAGCAAAGTTTGATGTGATTTGAGGCCTCGACTAAGTTCGTATGATAGTTTAAGACTTATTGGTATATTTGGTTGGGGTCCCGGGGGTTTCGAGTGTGTTTCGGGTGTGTTTCAGATCATTTTGGGCTACTTTGGATGCTAATTTTCTAATGCCTAGTGTTGTTCTTCGCGTTCGCGAGGAGCCTCTCGCGTCTGCGAAGAAGGATTTGGCTTCTGGGATTTTGTTTTTCGTGTTCGCGAAGAAGGAAATCTCTATTGCACTCATCTAAATTTGGAGGCTCATATCTCGAAATCTATAAATAATTTGGAGATGATCCGAAAATGAAAGTTATACATAAAGGTAAACTATATGTTATTTGGAGTTGTGTACGAAACGTTATGATGGATACACTACAGGCTATCTGGGTAAAGTTTAGAAATCTCTATTGCACAGTGCCGACTTTGGAAACTTATATCTCGCAATCTATAAGGAATTAGGAGATGATCAACAAATTACAGTTATAGATCTTGGAATCTAGTTTTCAAAAAGTCAAACCATTCATCATTTGGAGTTTTGTACAAAGGTTATGACCATTATACTATAGGCTATCTAAGAAGAGTTTGAAAATGGTTGTTGAAGAATTTGTTAATCGCGAACGCGAGGCTGGGGTCGCGAACGCGAAGAACAAACCCCTAGGCAGCAGAATAAAGTCCAAATTCATCTCATTCTTCTATTTTTGGACCAAGGAAGATCGAGTGAGGTGATGTTTCGGGAGTGTTTCAAGGAAAATATTGGGGGTAAGAATTTCTAACTTGAATTTTGGTTAAATTACATGAATCTATTGTTGTTTTTATCACTAAATTAGTGAATTGGGTTGAAAATGGTGGAAATCTTCTAGACTTTAATTTAAGATTTTTAAGGGCGATCCGTTATTGGAATTTGATAATTTTGGTATGGTTGAACTAGTATCGAAATGGGTGTTCGAATTTTGTAAAATTTCTGTCTGGTTCCGAGGGGCGGGCCCCGCGTTGACTTTTTAGAATAAAATTTAAAGTTGGTATTTTATTATCCGGAATTGTTTTCGATGAATTTTAATGGATTTATATAATTAATTTCAATAGATTTGAGCTGTCCGGAGGTCAATTCAAGCAAGAAGGCTATTTTGGAATATCGGTCCAACTTCAAAAAGGTAAGTATCTTGCCTAACCTTGAGTGGGGGGAAATTTTCCTTAGGCATTGAGTCTTATGTGAAAACTGTGATTGAAAACTATGTACGCGAGGTGACGAGTACGTACTTGGTTTATATGTGCATATTATATCGGTTTAAATTCGTAGACATCATTATGTATTAAATTAAAAAATTGTTGGAACATAGTAAATTCTTTATTGTCATGCCTCATTCCTTGTTTGTCGAGTTTGTATTTTATATGATAATTTGGGGTGATTGCCACTTGGATTATTATGTGAATTATGTGTGTTTTTTGATTTGATATTTCTTGAAATTAATTTCATTATGAATTTTTCATCTTCAAATAATTAATTAAATAAGCTTAAAAGAGGCGTTAACATATTTATCAAAAATTTGGATTAAAGAAGGTGTTGTCTTATGCTGAGTTACTTTTCCATCTATGTTGTTGTTTTTGAGGTTTTATAGCCTTGGGCTATTTGCTTTGAAATTAATTGATTTTTATTGGATCTTTGGAGTTGGTTGTGGCCGGTGGGCAAATTGTGATGAATTGTTGTATTGTGTTGTTGTATAAACACTCTCCTTGATGTTATTTATGCTTCCTGCCTTGCTTGTTAATGATATACATATGCTTGGTAAGGAAGAGTATAAAGCACGAAGGATGATGTCATTCCATTTCATATACATTATCATGTGAGTGAGAGTGTAAAGCACGAAGGGTGATGCCGTTCCATTTGAGAGTGTAGAGCACGAAGGGTGATGCCGTGCCATTTGTGAGTGCAAAGCACGAAGGGTGATGCCGTTCCATTCTTAATATGCACGAAGGATAATGTCGTGCCATTTCATTTATATTATCATGTGAAGATAAGAGTAAAAGCACGAAGGGTGATGCCGTGTGTAACGACCCGACCGGTCGTTTTGAGCCCTAGCACGTTGTTCGGCGATTTGAGGCCCTGAACAGCTTCACTTCAGGTATTATGACTTGTACGCGTGGTCAGAATTTAATTTTGGGAAGTTCGGAGTTGATTTGGAAAGAAAATTCTCATTTTGAAAGATTTAAGTTGGAAGAATTAACTAAGGTTGGAGTTTTGAGTAAACGACCTCGGAATCGGGATTTGAAGGTTCCAGCAGGTTCGTATGACTCATATTATAAGTGATGTGGGGTCTAAGGAGAGCCCTAAGTCTAACTCAAGTTGGAAATTACATGATAGACTAAAGGTCCAAATGAGTGCACACAAAACCTAACTTTGGACGAGTATGCCTATACATACATACATATATATATATACACACACACATATATATATATATATATATATATATATATATATATATATATATATATATATATATGGAGTTATA
>AWOL01S0057105.1:18388-35895 GCA_000715115.1 Nicotiana otophora
CCTAAGTCTTAATCAAGTTGGAAATTACATGATAAACTAAAGTTTCAAATAAGTACACACAAAAACCTAACTTTGGACGAGCATGCCTATATATATATATGGAGTTATATGGTGGACAACCTATGAAATGAAAGTTATTCAAGTCTAGTTTCTAACGCTTTAAACCGTTCGTCATTTGGATATTTCTATAAGGAGTTATGGACGTTTTAGTAAAAGGTGTCCAGCAGGGGAAAACTTTTAATACGAGGTACAACCTGCACAGAGCAAGGTACAACTCGCTGAAGCACATGTGCCTATATAAGGCAGTCACGGGCAGCAGCCATTTTGGGGGATTTTCTTGAGCTAGGGATCGGTTCTTTCATGGTGGATTCGACCTTGGGGACTACTTAAGAATACAAGGTGAGTGTTTTTGGATGTTTTAAGTTAATAACATCCTATTAACACTAGTATTAACATTCTTCAATCTTTGAAATACCTAGAAATCCTTCAAGTTGTTCAAGAACACCAAATTTCCCAAACATTAAAAATTTAAGGGAAAGTTTCAAGAAGGTAATACTAATGCTTCAAGCTCATTTCTTATGAGTCGGTGAGATTAATTCTAATATTTGTTTCAAGTTGTTATGGTTGGATAATTGATTTCATAAGCCCTAGTTCATGGCATGAATAGTGTTCTTGAGAAAATGAGGAAAAGATAAATAGTATTCTTACAAATGAAATTAAAGGATGCAATGAACCTATGGAATCATTTTCTAGCTTAGTTGGAAGTGTTCAACTAAGTAATCACCAAATTGAATGTTTTGGAAATGTTGGTTAAGGAAGATGATGAATAGTAATTTGGCGGTGTTGGAGAATTTATGTAGTATCATTGATGACTTCAATGGGTATTAAATGATAAGAGTGGAGTTGAATGTGCTAGTAAGTGAACCTATTAGACGATTTGAGGTGGAGGCTTGTAGCCAACTTGTGAGCAATAAATGAATATTGATAAATATTTTTGAGTCATATTTCGATCGTAATTGGGATTGTAATTGTAGATATCAATTTGTTGGTGGAGTATGAGCATTTTACTCAATGCTACGATGTCCGAGGAGGATTTAAAAGCTTGTGAATGTTAATAAAGCGAAAGCGAGTTTTTGAGTGTTGGGCATCGGTCGAGTTGTTTGAAAGGCTTGGGAGCCGGCTATGGAACTTCGGAGCAACGTAAGTCTCTTGTCTAACCTTGTAAGAGGGAATGTACCCCTAGGTGATTTAAATTAATAATTGTCGCCAATTATGGGGGCTACATACGCACGAGGTGACGAGAGTCCGTGCGTAGCTACTAATATTGCTAAGTACGGGTAGTTTAGGACTCAAATCATGAATTACTTGTGATAATTTCATCTTTCAATTAATTGAAATATTGGAATTTTTGTTTTAAATTGTTAGAGGAAATAATAAGAGACTGAAATTTCACATACTTAAATGTTTGCTCAAATTATTTAACCGTTGCTATAAACTGTACATCCTGGTGTGTAAATTTTAATAAATATAAATATATTCTCATTCCGGAGGTACATAAGAAAATGTCCTACTTTCTTGTGAAGCGGGCCGAACACCTCGGCAGTATAGATGTATCTATGGATCGCGCCGCACGTCCCTCGGCAGTGTACGCGACACTTTGGGTCGGGCCGAATGACCTCGACAGACATCGTGCCTAATAATAATAATTACATTATACTTTGATATTTATTGTAGCTTGTGAAATTAATTAATAAATTGGAAATGGTCGCATTTGAAGGAATTTAATTATTTCTGTTGGTTAAAAAAAATTATTGTTAATCCTATAAATCATGTTGATTTAATATTTCTATTTTTAATATTATTGTCCCTTAGTGAGTGTCAAAGTCAACCTCTCGTCACTACTTCTTTGAGATTAGGCTTGATACTTACTGGGTACAGGTTGTTTACGTATTCATGCTACACTTGCTGTACATTTTTGTGCAGGTATGTATATGTCTAGCAACCTTGTAGGCGCAGAGGTATGGTTAATGCAGAGACTTAGGTGAGCTGTATTCTATATTACGATATGCAGCCAGTAGAGTCTCATTCAGAGTTATTTATATTTTTCCTGTCTAATTTATATTCCAGACAGTTGCTGTATTTTATTTTATATTCCTAGTAAATGCTCATGTACTTGTGACACTAGGTTTTGGGAGGATTATGGGTTGTTCTGTATTGAATTTGTTAAAAGTATTATTATTTACTTTGTAAATCTTCATTCTTTACTATGTATATTAAAGGAAAATATGATTTCAAAAGTAATAAAAATGAGAATACAATTTAGTATTTATTATTGGCTTGCCTGACAGTGGTGTCCGGCGCCATCACGACCGTAATAGATTTTGGGTCATGACACCGTGCCATTATTTTTATATTATCATATGTTCATGGCACGAAGGGTGTTTTCGTGCAGGTGAGGACAAGAGACATACATTATATTGTGATATCTTTTCATTGTGTATACATTCATGCCTTTATCTTGAGCTGGTATTGTGCACCTATGTTTTCTATATGTCTTGTAGTCGTTGTTGCTTCCGGTGTATTTCCCACTTTATTTCTTTTATTGTCATTAGCATTTCTCTCACCTAGTTGGTACTGTTATATGTATGCACGGTGAGAAAGAGATAAATGCACGAAGTGTTGCCGTGCCAATTGATTGATCTACATATATATATTGGGTAAGAATGAGACAAGTGCATGAAGGTATTGCCATGCCATTTGATGTGATATGTTGAATATATTTCTCATACCAGGAAAGTTAAATGAGGTGTCACATGGTGACTTTTACTTGAAAGAATTATATTCGAAAGGTATTTACTTGAAAGAATTATATTCAAAAGATATTTACTTGAAAGAATTATATTCGAAAGATATTTACTTGAAAGAATTATATTTGAAATATATTTATATGAAAGAATTATATTCGTAAGATATTTATTTGAAGGAAGTATATTCTGGATATAATTAATTTTATGGATTACATTCTAAAGATTTTTATTTGAAAAACTTATAGATAAAAGATGTATATTTTGAAGGACTTGATTAATTAGTTGTACTTGTGTTTATTATTCGTTTGAGTAACATTTATGGTATTCTTACTGCTTTGCTGTTTATATCACTAGTTGATTGGTAATGCTATCACTTCTATTTGTTTTCTATTATTTTATATGCTATATTGCACAAGTTATTAGACTAGTGAGTGTCTTGACTGTACCTCGTCACTACTCCACTGAGGTTAATCTTGATACTTACTGGGTACCGATTGTGGTGTACTTATACTACACTTCGGCACATTATTTGTGCAGAGCCATGTATTAGAGATATCGGACGCGGACAAAGTTAGAGTGTGACCGCAAGGAGTTAAGGTAGAGTTGCTTGGTCGTTGCAGTCCCTTGGAGTCTTTCTATTTTTATTGTACTGTTAATTTCTTATTCGAACAGTATTATATATTCGGTCCTCGAGAACATTCCATGTATTCAGTTAGAGTTCGTGACTCAGTATTACCAATCTTGGGAGGTTGTTTGTAATTATTTCCGATGTTGGTTTCGATTATCTATTTAAAAAATAAATTTGCTTGAATTGTAATTAGAATCAGCTTACTTAGTCTTAGAGACTAAGTGCCATCACGATGTCTGTGGTGAGATTTTGGGTCATGACAAGTTGGTATCAGAGCTCTAGGTTCATAGGTTCTACGAGTCACGAATGAGTTTAGTAGAGTCTTACGGATTGGTACAGAGACGTCTGTACTTATCTTCGAGAGGCTACAGAGCTAGTAGAAAAACTTTTCACTTCTTTCATTCCTTATCGTGCGGTATTTATTCAGCTTGAAGCATATATCTTATGTTCTTTTGCATCCACTCGTGTATGAAATTGTGCACTCGGTATCAACTATGCGCCAACAGTTCGTGATACTACAGAGGGGTTATAAAGGAGCCAGGGTTGCTCAACCATTGTTACAACGTGTCGTCCTGATCGAGAATTTGGAAGTATTTAGAGATCATTCAGTTGTACACATGGGGGTGCAACAGGTTCTGACATCTGGTTGATAAGTATGATCTTAAGAAGGTTTAATTAATTGCCTAATCATCACAATCGTGGTAGGGTCACGAGGTGGATGTAGATTTGAAGATAGTTGATGGTATTAGAGACTATTTAGTTCGTATGGAATTTGCATTTAGTGAAAGGTACATACTAGCAGTTAAGGCCCTCGAGGAAGCAATTTTGACTGTCACGAGGATGACATGCGCCTAATAAATGGCTTGGTGTGTCTTATGACTGGTGACGTATGAGCGATGAAGGTTAGTATTGTGGATCATCGGACTGTGTCCTATGGCATCGCGCCAAGTGAGGGAAGTCCACTATCAACGATCAGATTGTGGGGTCATGTGTTATATCATTTTTGGCTTGAGATGTATATATGTGGTATTTAAAGGTTCTCCAAAACTTGTATATGATTAAGAGCTGAGATTTTTATGGGATGATGTTGGGACTTGCGGTATTCCTACGTCCTTAATAATTCCACATTTCAGTATCAACAGGGTCATGGAAACAATTTAAAAATACTCGGGGGGGGGCTCCAGTAAGTTCTTTTAATGCACCACCGACACAGGGCTTCTATAATAGTTATTCCAGTTATCCGGCATAGACTCAGTATGAGCAGTTGAACCCGCAGAGGGGTTGTAATCAGTGTGGTGATACTAGGCACATCATGAGAGATTGTCCCAGACTTGGGAGAGGCGGATTTCATCAGAATACTCAGGCTACAAGCTCTATTCCAGTTACTACCCTACATGCACAGTCTGTTAGGGGTATAGGACAGGCGGGTAGAGGGCACCCTAAAAAGGGAGGCCTGACCCATTGATATAAATAATATGGTATGGTTGAGGCCGCTACACCAGATGGTGTCGTTACAGGTATGATTTAATTCTTAATAGAGGAGCATTGTTCTTAGTTTGATTAAATTCCAATTATCGAGATGAGACCTCCTATCATACTCCATGTATAGTGAGTTAGTGATTTTGTACATAAATAATATGGTATGGTTGAGGCCGCTACACCAGATGGTGTCATTACAAGTATGATTTAATTCTTAATAGAGGAGCATTGTTCTTAGTTTGATTAAATTCCAATTATCGAGATGAGACCTCCTATCATGCTCCATGTATAGTGAGTTAGTGATTTTGTACACCACTCACGTGTTTATCCCTGTTGAGAGATTTGATGGTGTTAGCCAGTGTCTAGCATTTTGTTTTGTACACTATTGAGCGCTAAGAGTCCAAAAGTGACTTTCTGTTACTCACTATAGTGGGTTTTGATATAAATTCCGGATAGTTTTGTTAAAGTGTGTGAATTATATGCGCTACCGGTATGGGGGTTCATTATGTGTTGTGACCTTGTTTGATGAAAAATATTTTAAAGAAGAAAATTATAACAACCCGACCGGTCATTTTGAGATCTAGCGCGTCGTTAGGCCATGAGCAACTTCACTTCAGGTATTATGACTTGTACGCATAGTCGGAATTGAGATTCAAGGACTTCGTGGTTGATTTGGAAAGAGAATTCTCATTTCGGAAGCTTAAAGTTGGAAGAATCTGACTAAGGGTTGATTTTGAGTAAACGACCTCGGAATCGGGATTTGAAGGTTCCAGCAGGTTCGTATGATGATTTCGGACTTGGGCGTATGTTCGGATCGAGTTTTGGATGACCCGGGGGCATTACAGCGCCTATTGTGGAAGTTAGCACTTTGGAAGAATTTCGTGAATTTGGGGTGGAGGTGAATTCTATGTTATCGATGTCCGTTTGGGACTTCGAGTCTGGGAATAGCTCCGTATGGTGATTCTGGTATTGGGAGCGCGTCCGGAAGTGGATTCGAAGGTTCGTAGGTCATTTGGCTAAAGTTAGAAATTTGAAGGTTTTTCAGAAGTTTGACCGGGAGTGGACTTTTTGATATCGGGGTCGGATTCTGATTCCGTAAGTTTGAGTAGGTCCGTAATCTCAAATATGACTTGTGTACAAAATTTGAGGTCAATCGGACACAGTTTGATAGGTTTTGGCATTGAATGTAGAAGTTTGAAATTTAAAGTTCATTAAGCTTGGAATGGGGTGTGATTCATGAATTTGACATTGTTTGGTGTGATTTGAAGTTCATTAAGCTTGGAATGGGGTTTTAGGACGTGTTGATATAATTGGTTAAGGTCCCGAGGGCCCCGGGTGGATTCCGGGTGGTTAACGGATTGAATTGGGAATTTGAAGAGGAGTTGAGGCAGCTGATATCTGGTGTACCCGCACCTGCGAGGTTTTGACCGCAGGTGCAGAGGGCGCAGACGCAACATTAGAGTCGCAGGTGCAGAGCAGGATAGCCAGGTGAAAGACCGCAGGTGAGGATATTTTGGCCGCATCTGCGCAAGCGCAAAAGAGGAAAGTGCCTCGCAGAAGCGGAAGCAGGTGCAGAAGCGGGAAGTTTCTCACACCTGCGAAGCCGTAGGTGAGGCTACTTGACCGCAGGTGTGAGGGACGGGGCTGGGCTGGGCTGGGCAGTGTGTCTTTTAGAAAATGAGGGCTTGGCTCATTTTCACCTCATTTCCTCCATGAGAGCCGGTTTTGGAGCGAGTTTGGAGCTCATTCTTCGTCATCAATGTCAAGGTAAGTGATTTCCACTTATTATAAGCTAAATTCATGATTATATATGGATTTGAACATGAAAATTAGTATAAATTGTGGGGGTTTGGTAGAAGACCTAGAATTTGGTATTTTTGGATTTGTACCACGAATTTGAGCATGGAATTGGACATAAATCATATATTTGAGTTCATAAGGTTATGGGTGATGACCATCTTCGAATATTTTCAGAATCCGGGCATGTGGTCCCGAGGGTGATTTTTATCGACTTTTAGAACAGAATTGGAATTTGTTATAAATTGGATTATAAAGAGTATTAGAGTATATATTCATGGATGTGCACATCTATTTACTAGTTTTGGAGCATTGAGCATCGGTTCGAGTTATTGGAAAGCCTTGTGAGTTGGAGAAGGAACTTCGGAGTAGGGTAAATCTCCTTTCTAACCTTGTAAGAGGGAAGCTACCCCATAGGTGAAATAAATCAATGTGTGCTCCTATTTGTGGGGGCTGCGTACGCACGAGGTGACGATAGTCTGTGTGTAGCTACTTTCTGCTTAAGTTCGGGTAGTCTAGGACCCAAAAGCATGCTTTACTATCTTGTTGTCAATTTAAAAATGCTTAAATTATATTGAACTTTGTAAATAAATATCTAAAAGGCTAGACATCGTTTTTCTTGACTTTTAAAAGAGAAATTGTCTTTTCCTTGGATAATTGCCCCTTGATGAATTTTTGATTGATTGTTTGAATGTGTTATCTTTTGTGGAACGGGCCGATCGCCTCGGTAGATTAAATAGATGCATCTATGGTTCGCGCCATTCAACCCTCTGGCAGTGCAGAGTTTAAATATTATGTTGGATCGGGCCGTACAACCTCGGTATGATTTGCGCATGCTTGTATTGCTTGCCTTGAAATTTATAAATAGTAATATTGCCTCCCTAGTCTGAGATAAATTGATAAATGATGAAATAGGAATTTGAAAATCTCTTATTACAAAAGAATTATTTACTCATTTCAAGATATTAGGCTTACCGACGCTTTACGTGATCCATGCTTAAATTATACCATTGGTATATTATATCATTGCTCAACTTGCCCTTCTTTCCAGACCTCATCACACCCTTCATGGGTGATACCTGCAGCAACACTCTCTCTCTGACCATGAATGCAACATCACGAACTCTATGGTCGGCATAACTCTTCTGCCTGGACTGAGCTGTGCGAAGTCAATCCTGAATAATCTTGACCTTATCCAAGGCATCTTGTACCAAATCTGTACCCAACAACCGAGCCTCCCCTGGCTCAAACCACCCAACTGGCGATCGGCACCGCCTACCGTATAATGCCAAATAGGGAGCCATCTGAACGCTCGACTGGTAGTTGTTGTTGTAAGCAAACTCCGCAAGTGGCAGGAACTGATCCCACGACCCTATAAAGTCTACAACAAATGCGCGGAGCATATCCTCCAATATCTGAATGGTGCGCTCGGATTGTCCGTCCTTCTGAGGATGAAACGATGTGCTCAACTCAACCCGCGTGCCCAATTCACACTATACTGCTCTCCAGAAGTGCGAGGTGAACTGCGTACCTCGATATGAAATGATAGACACGGGCACACCATGAAGACGGACGATCTCGCGGATATAAATCTCCGCCAACTGCTCTGAAGAATAGGTAACTGCCACCGGAATGCAATGAGCTAACTTGGTCAGCCTATCCACAATGACTCAAATTGCGTCGAACTTCCTAAGAATCTGTGGAAGTCCAACAACGAAATCCATAGTGATACGCTCCCACTTCCACTCGGGAATCTCTATCTTCTGAAGCAAACCACCAGGTCTCTGATTCTCATACTTTACTTGCTGACAATTTAAACACCGAGCTACATATGCAACTATGTCCTTCTTCATTCTCCTCCACCAATAATGCTTCTGCAAGTCCCGATACATCTTGGCGGCACCTGGATGAATATAATACCGGGAACTGTGAGCTTCCTTAAGAATCAACTCATGAAGTCCATCCACATTAGGCATACAAATACGACCTTGCATCCTCAAAACTCCATCATCTCCAACAGTAACCTGCTTGGCGCCACCATTCCGCACTGTGTCCCTAAGGACCAACAAATGAGGGTCGTAATACTGCCGATCTCTTATGTGCTCAAACAAAGAAAATCGAGCGACTGTACAAGCTAGAACACAATTAGGCTCTGAAATATCCGACCTCACAAATTGGTTGGCCAAAGTCTGAACATCTGATGTAAGCGACCTCTCACCGACTGTAATGAACGCAAGGCTGCCCATGCTCGCTGCCTTTCTACTCAAGGCATCGGCCACCATATTAGCCTTCCCGGGATAATACAAGATGGTGACATCATAGTCTTTCAATAGTTCCAACCACTTCCTCTGACTCAAATTGAGATCCTTTTGCTTGAACAAATACTGAAGGCTCTGATGATCCATGAAAACCTCACACGACACACCGTAAAGATAGTGCCTCCAAATCTTCAGTATTTGTACAATGGCTGCCAACTCTAAGTCATGGACAGGGTAATTCTCCTCATGAACCTTCAATTACCGCGATGCATATATAATCACCTCGTCCTCCTGCATCAATACTACACCGAGCCCAACACGGGACGCATCATAATATACCATATAAGATCCTGAACCTCTGGGCAACACCAACACCGGTGCTGTAGTCAAAGCAGTCTTGAGCTTCTGATAGCTCGCCTCACACTAGTCTGACCATATGAATGGGGCACCCTTCTACGTCAACCTGGTCAACGGGGCTGCTATAGATGAGAACCCCTCCACAAACCGACGGTAATAACTCGCCAACCCTAAGAAACTCCGGATCTCCGTGGCTGAAGTGGGTCTGGGCCAGCTCTGAACTGCCTCAATCTTCTTCGGGTCTACCTGAATACCCCCTGCTGATACAATGTGCCCCAAGAAAGTGACTAAATCCAACCAAAACTTATACTTTGAAAACATAGCATATAACTGGTTGGCTCTCAGACTCTAAATTATAATACTAAGATGTTGCTCGTGCTCCTCTCGACTGCGGGAGTAGATCAAGATATCATCAATAAACACAATCACAAAGGAGTCCAAATAAGGCTTGAACACTCGGTTCATCAAATCCATAAATGTTATTGGGGCATTTGTCAACCCAAAGGACATCACTATAAGCTCATAATGCCCGTATCGAGTCCGAAAAGTTATCTTAGGGACATCGGATTCCCTAATCCTCAACTGATGATAGCCAGATCTCAAATCAATCTTCGAAAACACCTTGGCACCCTGAAGCTGATCAAATAAGTCATCAATCCTCGGCAATGGATACTTCTTCTTGATGGTGACTTTGTTCAACTGCCGATAGTCTATGCACATCCTCATCGATCCATCCTTCTTCTTCACGAATAACACAGGTGCACCCCAGGGCGAGACACTAGGTCTAATGAAGCCCTTATCAAGTAAATTCTGCAATTGATCCTTCAGTTCTTTCAACTCTGGTTGGGCCATACGGTATGGAGGAATGGAAATAGGTTGAGTGCCCGGATCCAAATCAATACAAAAATCAATATCCCTGTCGGGTGGCATCCCCGACAGGTCTGTAGGAAACACATCTGGAAACTCACGGACAACTGGTACTGAATCCATGGTAGGAACCTCCGCACTAGAATCGCGGACATAAGCCAAATAAGCTAGACACCCCTTCTCGACCTTACGTCGAGCCTTCAAATAAGAGATAACCCTGCTGGTAGAATGGCCAGGAGTCCCTCTCCACTCTAATCGAGGCAACCCCGGCAAGGCTAAGGTCACTATCTTAGCGTGACAATCCAATATAGCGTGATAAGGTGACGGCCAATCCATACCCAAGATAACATCGAAATATACCATATCGAGAAGTAGAAGATCTACACTAGTCTCAAGATTCCCAATGGTGACCACACAAGAACAATAAACGCGGTCGACAACGATAGCATCTCCCACATGTGTGGACACATGAATAGGAGCACTCAAAGAATCACGAGGCACAACCAAATATGAAGCAAAATAGGATAACACATAGGAGTAAGTAGAACCCAGATCAAATAGAAATAAAGCATTTCTACTGCAAACTGAAATAATACACGTGATAACAATGTCAGATAACTCAGCCTCAGGCCTGGCTAGAAAAGCATAGCATCGGAGTTGGGCCCCACCACTCTGAACTACGTCCCTAGGACGGCCTCTAGCTGGCTGGACTCCACCTCTAACTGCCTGACCTCTACCTCTAATAGTTTGTCCCTTACCTCTGGCTGCCTGACCCCTGCCTCTAGCTGCTTGAGTAGGGGGTGTAGCAACTGGTGCCGAGACCATGGCATGAGAACCCTAATGTTGTGGCGCGATGCCCAATAATCTCGAACAGGTCATCCTGATATGTCCATGACCACCATACTCGAAACACCCATCCTGGTGTTGTGGCTGCGGAAACTAAGACTGAGACTGACCCGAATGGGCTGGATAACAATGGTAATAACTCTGAATAGGAGGTACATTGATAGGAGTTGGTGGTGTGCTGTAGGCTGGCTGTCCAGAATGAGGCATATAAGAACCACGACTCCCTGAAGCAATGTGGGATACCTGAAGCACTGAATGAAACGGCCTGGAAGGATGGCCTCTACCAAAAGTACCCCTGCCGCCAGATGAGGCACCGTTGAACCCACCAGAATGACGAGGTCTCTTGTCAGACCCTTGACCTCCCTGAGCAAGAACCATCTTGACTCGCTTGGTGACATTGGTAGCTGCCTGAAAAGAAATCTCAATCCCAGTCTTCTTAGCCATCTGCAATCTGATAGGCTGAGCAAGTCCCTCAATAAACCTCCTCACCCTCTCTCTCTCTCTCTCTCTCTCTCTCTCTCTCTCTCTCTCTCTCTCTCTCAGTAGGAAGTAGAAGAAGAGCATGACTAGCCAAATCCACAAAACGGGTCTCATACTGAGTAACAGTCAGACTGCCCTGCTGTAGATGCTCGAACTGACGGCGATGCTCCTCTCTCAAGGTGATAGGGAGTAACTTCTCCAGGAAGAGCTGAGAGAACTGGTCCCAAGTAAGAGCAGGCGACCCAGCTGGCCTGGTCAACAAATAATCTCTCCACCATTTCTTGGCGGAACCAGTCATCTGAAATGCGGCAAAATTGACCCCATTAGTCTCCACTATACCCATGTTCTGCAATGCCTCATGACAACTGTCAAGATACTCTTGGGGTCCTCTGAAGATGCACCACTAAAGTGAACTGGAAAGAGCTCGGTAAACTTGTCCAATCTCCATAAAGCCTCAAAAGACATAGCTGATCCATCACCGGCCTATGTCGTAATAACTGGATGAACTACTCCGACTGGCTGAGCTGCTGGAGTCTGATACTGGGGGGATATCTGCTTCGGAGCGGGAGTAGTGGGAGTTTGTGCTCCTCCCCAACCTGAGAGACGGCTGGTGCCATGGGAAATGTACCGGCCTGGGCCACACTCTCCATAAAGGCCCACCAAAAGGACCAAAGCGTCCTAAAGTACTGGGGTGGTGATGAACCCCTCCGGGACCTGAGCTGGTCCGACTGGAACATTCTGGGATGGAACCTCGTCGTCAAACTCTACTTGAGGCTCCACTGCTGGTGCTTCTGCTCGAGCTCTGGGCTGAGCTCTTCCCCTGCCTCGGCCTTGACCTCTACTCCTCGTAGGAGCTGCCACTAAGGGCTCTGGCTGCTGCTCAGCCGAAGATGCAGTATGTGTTTTCGCCATCTGCGAGAGAATAAGAGTAGAAAATTTCAATTAGCATTGAGAGAAAAAAATCGCACGACAGAGAAGAATAGAAGTGAAATATGTTCCTAAACTTCATAGCCTCTGGAAGATAAGTACAGATGTCTCCGTACCGATCCTCCAGGCTCTACTAAGTCTGGTCGTGAATTGTGAGACCTAGTCAATCTAGTGCTCTATTACAAACTGTCACTACCCAGAATTCCCACCTTCGGGACTGTGATGGCGCCTAACATTTCACTTGCTAGGCAAGCCAGTGTTAGAGGATTATTTAAACCGATTTTAGTCAATTTCAATAACATAATCAATTAAACTAAATAGAAGCTAAAATTGAAATGCGGAATAACATAAAACCATAATATTTGATACAATTCGGATATGGAGTCAGAACTCACGAGCTTCTAAGATTTTCTACAACAGGGTCTGAAAGAAATATAATTGTTCTGAATGAAAAGAAATAGTAAAATAGGGGAGATAGAAGGGGACTTCAAGGTCCGCAGACGCCAACAGATCTGCCTTGAGTCTCCAATAAGCAAGTCCAAGCTGCTAAGCCTCACGATCAGCTAGGATCGGTACCACAATCTGCACAAGAAGTGCAGAGTTTAGTATAAGTACAACTGACCCCATGTACTTTGTAAGTACCGAGTCTAACCTCGACGAAGTAGTGACGAGGCTAAGGCGGGTCACTCACACTACAACCTATACGCAATATAAATAATATAGACAAAAAAAGGAAATACATAAAGAAATAAAGCAGTCAATTGAAAGTAATAGTTACAGCTTCAGGAATAAGTCAGCGACGTTCAAAATTTACCAATCCTTAAGTGCAAAAAAGAAATACCGTAAAACTATTACAGCTCAGAGGAATATAAACACACAGGTTGTTGCGGCGCGCAACCCGATCCCATCGAACGTCACATAATCCTCCCTTATTTCCTTGTAATAATATTAACAACAATGAGTATATATATAAGTGTTGCGGCGCGCATCCCGATCGCACCATATCACAATATCATAATCATAGTTCACCCTTATTCCACCAAAATAATCCACCCTTATTACACCTGTTGTGAGTGCAACCCAATCCCTCTGTACAATATAGATTCACCTTTATTTCATCTCATCATACCACCCTTATTTCACCTGTTGCGGCGTGCAACCAGATCCCACCATATCAATATCAAGTACTCAATATACACAGTAAAACTTACAATTTAAATCACGGAAAAGCCTTTACAATCCCTAAACACCAAACTGAAAAAAATATGAAACCTTGTACAACATGATAATCCGCATAAGTAATACTACACAGTGAGGCCAATCCAGAATTTCACCACTAGAAGATACAAATAAACCAACTTGAGCAAACAGTAGAAGATCATGAAACTATAAAAAGATCTAATATCATAAGAAGGATGAAACACTAACTAAAAAGTAGCAATTAGGCATGGACACACATTTAGAGCGTATAAAAATTAAGACAGGGAAAGAGATAATTTAAGAAAAGCGGGAAAACAGGGAAAACAGATAATTCGGCGGCACATAAGCACTCGTCACCTCGCATATACGATGCTCACATGAAATCCACATAGCACATAGTCAAAGGGTTCCTAATTCCCTCAAGTCAATGTTAGACAGAATACTTACCTCTCTCCAAAGACCACTCAATGCTCAATCACAACTTTGCCTTTCAAACGAGCCTCCGAAGCAATAGAATCTAGTAAATTGCCAACCAAACGATTCAAATTAAGCCTTAGGAACTACCCACGATTGCAAAGGATTAAATTTAGGCCATTTTTGAAAAAGTCAATCCTCGGGCCCGCTTGGTCCAATCCCGAAGTTCAGACCAAAACCCGATTACACATTCACCCCCGAGCCCGGTTATGTAATTTTCTTTGGAATCCAACCTCAATTTGAGGTCTAAATCCCCAATTTATAAAAATCCCTATTTCTACCCAAAACCCCCGATTTCCACCATGAAAAAAAAAAGATTTTTGGTTGAAATCTTAAGAAATGTAGTGAAAAATTGAAAGAAACTAGTTTAGAATCACTTACCAATGATTTGGGGAAGAAAAGTTCTTTGAAAACTTGCCTCTAGGGTTTTCTTGTTTTGACTATTTGAAGAATGAGCAACCAGCTGCATATGTCGCAATTGCGATATCATGTTCGCAATTGCGAAGAAGAGGTCGCAATTGCGAACTACTTCAGAAATCCCAATGATCGCAAATGCAATAAAACAGCCGCAAATGCGAAACCTGCAACCCTCGCAAATGCGGCCCTACCCTCGCAAATGCGACGATTCTCAAAACAGTGATGAGTCGCAAATGCGACTCTGTCTTCACAAAAGCAGAATAGACAAGTTCGCAAATGCGAACTTTAGCCTCGCAAATGCGAGTACCCCCTGCCATGCCTTGGCTCACAAATGCGATATGCAGCAAACACCAGAAACAAAAATGCATCATCTATATTTTCTAAGTCCATTTCACTCTGTATCCTATCCGAAAACTCACCCGAGCCCTCGGGGCTCTAAACTAACTATGCACACAAGTCTAAAAATATCATACGAACTTTCTTGCACGGTCAAATCACCAAAATAATACCTAGAACTATGAATTGGACACTAAAATCAAATGAAAGTTTCAAGAATCTCTGTTGCACAAGGCCGATTTTAGAAGCTTATATCTCGCAATCTATAAGGAATTGGGAGATGATCAACAAATAAAAGTTATAGACCTTGGAGTCTAGTTTTCAGAAAGTTAAACCATGTATCATTTGGAGTTTTATACAAAGAGTTATGACCATTATACTAGAGGCTGTCGAGAAGAGTTTGAAAATAGTTGTTGAAGAATTTGTTCATCACGAACGCGAGGGTAGGGTCGTGAACGCGATGAACAAACCCCAAGGCAGCATAATAAAGTCTAAATTTGTCTCATTCTTCTATTTTTGGACCAAGGAAGCTCGGGTAAGGCAATGTTTGAGAGTTTTTCAAGGAAAATATTGGGGTAAGAATTTCTAACTTGATTTTTGGTTAAATTACATGAATCTATTGTTGTTTTTATCACTAAATTAGTGAATTGGGTTGAAAATGGCAGAAATCTTCTAGACTTTAATTTAAGATTTGAAGGGCGATCCGTTATTGGAATTTGATAATTTTGGTATGGTTGAACTCGTATCGGAATGAGTGTTCGGATTTCGTAAAAATTCTGTCGGGTTCCGAGGGGCGAGCCCCGCGTTGACGTTTTAGAATAAAATTTTAAGTTGGTGTTTTATTATCCGAAATTTTTTTCGATGAATTTTAATGAAGTTATACAATTAATTTGGATAGATTTGAGCTGTCCGGAGATCAATTCAATTAAGAACGCTATTCTGAAATATCGGCCTAACTTCAAAAAAGTAAGTATCTTGCCTAACCTTGAGTGAGGAAAATTCCCCTTAGGCATTGAGTCTTATGTGAAAATTGTGTGATTGAAAACCATGTACGCGAGGTGACTAGTACGTACTTGGTTTATATGTGCAAATTATATCGGTTTAAATTCGTAGACACCCTTATGTATTAAATTAAAAAATTATTGGAACATAGTAAATCCTTTATTGTCATGCCGCATTCCTTGTTTGTCGAGTCTGTATTTTATATAGTAATTTGGGATGATTGCCACTTGAATTTTTATGTGAATTATGTGTGTTTGTTGATTTGATATTTCTTGGAATTAATTTCATTATGGATTTTTCATTTGCAAATAATTAATTAAATAAGCTTAAAAAGAGGCGTTAATATATTTATCAAAAATTTGGATTAAGAATGTGTTGTCCTATGCTGAGTTACGTTTCCATCTCTGTTGTTGTTTTTGAGGTTTTATAGCTTTGGGTTATTTGCTTTGAAATTAATTGATTTTTGTTGTATCTTTGGAGTTGGTTGTGGCCGGTGGGCAAATTGTGATATGAATTACTGTATTGTGTTGTCATTTAAATACTCTCCTTGATGTTATTTATGCTTCCTACCTTGCTTGTTAATGATATACATATGCTTGGTAAGGAAGAGTATAAAGCACGAAGGGTGATGCCGTATCATTTCATATACATTATCATGTGAGGGAGAGTGTAAAGCACGAAAGGTGATGTTGTGCCATTTGAGAGTGTAAAGCACGAAGAATGATGTCGTGCCATTTGTGAATGCAAAGCACGGAGGGTGATGTCGTGCCATTCTTAATATGCACGAAGGGTAATGCCGTGCCATTTCATTTATATTATTATGTGAGGATGAGAGTAAAAGCACGAAGGGTGATATCGTGCTATTATTTTTATATTATCATATGTTCATGGTACGAAGGGTGTTTCCGTGCAGTTGAGGACAAGAGACATACATTATATTGTAATATCTTTTCGTTGTATATACATTCATGCCTTTATCTTGAGCTGTTATTGTGCACCTATGTTTTCTATGTGTCTTGTAGTCATTGTTGCTTCATGTGTGTTTCCCACTTTATTTCTTTTATTGTCATTAGAATTTCTCTCACCTAGTTGGTACTGTTATATATATGCACGGTGAGAAATAGATAAATACACGAAGTGTTGCCGTGCCAATTGATTTGATCTATATATATATATATATATATATATATATANTAATGCCGTGCTATTTTATTTATATTATTATGTGGGGATGAGAGTAAAAGCACGAAGGGTGATGTCATGCTATTATTTTTATATTATCATATGTTCATGGCACGAAGGGTGTTTTCGTGCAGTTGAGGACAAGAGACATACATTATATTGTGATATCTTTTCGTTGTGTATACATTCATGCCTTTATCTTGAGCTGTTATTGTGCACCTATGTTTTCTATGTGTCTTGTAGTCATTGTTGCTTCATGTGTGTTTCCCACTTTATTTCTTTTATTGTCATTAGAATTTCTCTCACCTAATTGGTACTGTTATATATATGCACGGTGAGAAATAGATAAATACACGAAGTGTTGCCGTGCCAATTGATTTGATCTACATATATATATATATATATATATATATATTGGGTGAGAATAAGAAAAGTGCATGAAGGTATTGC
>AWOL01S0057106.1:0-70660 GCA_000715115.1 Nicotiana otophora
ATTTTTCTCATTTTGAGTTTCGAGCAAACACTAACTCGACCAATTAAGCGGCTGCATTAAGTCGAGTTCGATTCATTCATTCGATCAAACCCACAGGCTATTCCTCATTTCGAGTTCGAACAAACACTCACTCGACCAAATAGCCTACGGGCTGTACCAATCCGAGTTCGAATTGTTCACTCGACTAGGCCTACGGTCTACTTTTCATTTCGAGTTCGAGCAAACACTCACTCGACCAAATAGCCTACGGGCCGCATTAATTCGAGTTCGAATCATTCACTCGATCAAGCCTACGGGATATTTCTCATTCCCATACCTTCTTTCCGTTTAGGAACGCTGGTTTGCTTCCAAAGTAATTTGTGAATTGACATCTAGTGGTATTTCGGCTCGAATCTCGGGTAGTGCCAAGTTGTTGGTTTCATCTTGAAGGCCAGCTTCGTAATCGGTCGGTGAAGTCATTTGGTTCGTAGCTATTCGTAGCTGAACCTGAATTGAAGACGTTTTCGAAAATAAGTGACCACTATTATCCTCGGCCCCACGGTGGGCGCCAAACCGTTTACCCAAAACATAGATAGAGTTGAATTTATACGCAGTTCCGAAGATATGTGGTACAACTTAATACAGAAAGCTAGGATAGACAAAAGGACGAATATAGGCTGGAGAAAGCGTAATCCAGATAAATCAATTATGAACAGTGAATTTAGGATTTTACAAAATAGAATCAATCTAAGAAACTCGAAAGATCACTCTTGCTTATAGAGGGAAATAATACAGTCTTTGATAGTCTTCGTCCGAGAAAGGATGCCCTCCAAAAATGATAAACAAGTCCTATTATAGTGAAAGGATGTGTCTCCAAGTATCATAAAATAAACATTCAGTGGGAGACCCATGATAAATGAGTTTTTCCATATTTTCTGACAAGATTCCCTTTAGTGGGGTTACAACGGCTTTTGTCTGCGAGTTCGATCTTGGTTAGAATCCCCGATTTTTGTTCGAGCTTGATTTTGGCTCGAACTCATGATCTTGGTTCAAGCCCGATCCTGGTTCGAGCCCTCGAATGGGTTCCAGGTCGATGTAGGTTGGTTTTTGGATTATCAGCACGATAGATTTTCCTGTGCCATGGTTTGATTCTTGTTCGGGTTTGATTATGATATCGACCTCAACACGGACCAGCCTCCCGGGGCTCTAGGATAGTTCGTGCCCCCACCCTTCGGGAACTTATTTCGATACACCACCTTTCGAACCGTACCGGACATTCCAAGGCTGAAATCCATTTCGACCGTATACAGAGCTAAATCATTTATGCTGACCCTAACACGTGCACACATTTTGTTTATTTTTAATTGAAATCCACCTACAATATCTATGAGCGTGATTCATACATGTGTTCTTTTGTTAAATTATCAAAACTTATAATTCTCAAGTCAACATATTTAAATTCCTGCTAAGGCAATGTTTGAATTCTTTCTAGTTCGAAGAATCTCTCCAAAGATTTATATATGTATGTTATAAAAGGTCTATAACTCTTACATTCAGTTGATCGGTTTATAAGCTTAATAATATTATCTATTTGTTGGAATTTGTTTTTTTTGAAATTTTATTTCAAGTTTACAGTTGTTCCAACATCGAGTACATATTATCTATTTTATTTTATGTTTTTGATCCACTTCATCCTTATGGTTTCACCTAAATGTTAATAACATGTTAATAATATAAGAACTGTATTAATCATTACCACCCAGATTTGGAGTCACAATTCACGAGCATTATAGAATTTACTACAAGTAATAGTCTGAAAGAAATACAACTGTCTGAATTAAAGGAACAATAGAACAGAAAAGATGGACGGGGACTTCAAGGTCTGTGGACGCCGACAGATCTACCTTGAGTCTCCGGATAGTGGTCCAATAGCAAAATCTCGATCAACCTGAGCCGGTACCAAAATCTGCATAGAAAGTGCAGAGTGCAGTATCAGTACAACCGACCCCATGTACTGGTAAGTGTTGAGCTTAACCTCGACGAAGTAATGACGAGGCTAAGGCAGGGCACCTACAAATCAATCTGTACAATTTAACAGTGTATATACAAATAACAGTAATGAAATATTAGACATGAGATATCGGAAGGGGAAAACATGCTGGGAGAAATACGAGATAAAGAACTGCAGCAGAATGATAACTGGAACAACCAACATATTATAAATCAATAGGGTCAACCAATACACTAAAGGAAAAATGCACAGCATCACCCTTCGTGCTTTTACTCTCAATCTCATCATAAAATCAATAAAAACGACACGACATCACCCTTCGTGCATTAACTCTCGTATCATAGAACGACATCATCCTTCATGCTTTTACACTCACAATATGGCACGTCATTACCCTTCATGCATTAACACTCACAATATGGTACGACATCACCCTTCGTGCATTAACACTCTCCCTTACCATAATGCAATGCATAAATAACAACAGAGAGATAGAATAACAAGTATAAACCTTACTTCAACATTTGGTTCCACAATATCAATCTCAACTTTTAAATAAATACTCGATTATCAACAGAAAATCCGTAAACATGATAATGACAATCAATTTAACAGTACTAGTATAAACATGTAGCAATTAGGCATAGGAAAGAGACAGTATAAGAAAAACGGAAGAAACATGGAAAATAGGTTATTTGGCGGCGCATAAGTACTCGTCACCTCACATATACGCCGCTCACTTAAATTTCACATAGCAGTTAGTCTAAGGTTCCTAATTCCCTCAAGTCAGGGTTAGACACAAAACTTACCTTGCTCCGAAGGCAATTTAATTCTCAATCACAGCTTTGTCTCTAGAATTCACCTCCAAATCACTGGTATCAATAATATCAAATATTGCTAAAGGATTCAAATATATTGCATAAATTAAATTTCCCAAGTTTTCCTCCAAAACGTCGAAAAAACAACCCAGGCCCGCTTAGTCAAAATCCGAGGTTCGGACCAAAATCCATTTAACCATTCACCCCCGAGCCCGAATATGTAATTGGCTTTGGAATCCGACCTCAAATTGAGATCTAAATCCCCAAATTTCCGAAATCCCTAGTTTCTACCCTAACCCCTAATTCTACCATGAAAACTTTATATCTTAGGTTAAAAATTCATAAAATGCAATGGGTAATTGAAAGACAATGGTTTAGAATCACTAACCAACACTTTGGGTAAGAAGATGACTCTTGAAAATCGCCTCTCATCATTTGGTTTATGAGAAAATGAGTTTTTTGGGCTAAATCCCGTGTTTTACTTCTGTTAAGTGCTGGGCAACAATGTGCATCACGTTTGTGAGGCCACAGTTGCGTTCGCAAACAGCATTGACTGCCAAGCCTTCGCGTTCGCGAGACAGTATTCGTGTTCGCATAGGCTACTCCCCCCTAGCCTTCGCGTTCGCTAGACATTGCTCGCGTTCGCGATGAAGGAAAGGCTGACTCCCCCCTGGCGTTCGCGTTTGCAAGACATTGCTCGCGTTCGCGATGAAGGATCACTGATCTTCCCAGGTGTGCCTAACACTACGCGTTCGCGTGGAGCTGGTCGCGTTCGCGATGTGTACCTCCCCCATCGCTTCGTATTCGCGACCAAGCCTTCGTGTTCACGAAGAAGAAAATGCCAGCTGCCCAGTTTACTCTTCACATTTGCGACAGGACCTTTCCGAACGCGAAGAAGGATATGCCAGACACCAGAATCTGTAGAAAACCAGATTTTCCAAAGTCTAAAACATCTCGTGGGCTATCGAAAACCCACCCGAGCCCTCCGAGGTCCAAACCAATCATGCACACAACTCTAAAATCATCATACGAACTTGCTCGGGCGATCAAATCACTAAAATAATACCTAGAACTATGAATTTAGCACCAAATCAAATGAAATTCTAAAGAACACTTTACAATTCCTATCTTTTCAATTGGATGTTTGAATGACGTCAGATCATCTCCGTTTATCACCAAATTTCTCTAAGAAGTCTTAAATATCATAATGAAAATGTACCGGGATCCAAAACCAGAATACAGAGCCGGTACTAACAATTCCAAACATCAATCAATTCTTAAAAATAATTAATTTTCATCAAAAATTCATAACTCAAGCTAGGGACCTCCAAATTCGATTCCGCGCATACGCTCAGGTTCCATAATTAGATACGGACCCACTGGGACTGTCAAAATACGGATCCGGGACCGTTTACCAAAAATGTTGATCGAAGTCAAATAAAATCAACTTTTAAGGCATAAATTCTTATTTTCATCAATTTTTAACATAAACGCTTTCCAGAAACATGCCCAGACTGTGCACATAAACTGAGGAGGGTAAAAATGAGATTTTGAGGCTTAAGGGTGCATAATCGAGTTCCAAAATATAAGATGACCTTTTGGGTCATCACATTCCTCACCTCTAAAACAATCATTCGTCCTCGAACTGACATAGAAAAGTACCCGGGCTGGTAAAAAGGTAAGGATATCTACTCCGCATATCGGACTCGGACTCCCAAGTGACTGCCTCAATGGGCTAACCTCTCTATTGCACTCGAACTGAAGGGTAACTCTTTGATCTCAACTAGCAAACTTGCCGGGCTAGAATAGCCACCGGCTCCTTTAGTAAGCCAAATCCTTGTCCAACTGGACAGAGCTAAAATCTAACACATGTGACGGATCATCGTGATACTTTCGAAGCATGGACACATGGAACACTGGATGAACATCTGATAAACTAGGTGGCAGCGCAAGCGTGTAAGCCACCTCTCCCACTCTCTTTAGAATCTCAAAAGATCCGATATACCTAGGGCTCAACTTTCCCTTCTTTACGAACTTCATTGCACCCTTCATGGGTGATACCCGAAACAACACTCTCTCTCCTACCATGAATACAACATCATGAACTCTACGATCGGCATAACTCTTCTTCCTTGATTGAGCTATGCGAAGTCGATCCTGAATAATCTTGACCTTATCCAAGTCATCCAGTACTAAGTCTGTGCCCAACAATCGAGCCTCTCCTGGCTCAAACCACCCTACTGACGACCAGCACCGCCTACCATATAATGTCTCATAGGGAGCCATCTGAATGCTCAACTGGTAACTGTTGTTTTAGGCAAAATTTGCAAGGGGAAAGAACTGATCCCACGATCCTCCTAAATCTATAACACATGCGCGAAGCATATCCTCCAAGATCTAAATAGTGCGCTCGCACTGCCCGTCCATCTGAGGATGGAATGACGTGCTCAACTCAACCCATGTACCCAACTCACATTATACTGCCCTCCAGAAGTGCGAGGTGAATTGCGTACCTCGATCAAAAATGATAGACACGGGCATACCGTAAAGACGGACGATATCCCTGATGTAAATCTATGCCAACCGCTCCGTGGAATAGGTAACTTCCACAAGAATGCAATGCGCTGACTTAATCAGCCTGTCCACAATGACCCAAACTGCATCGAATTTCCTCTGAGTCCGTAGGAGTCCAACAACAAAATCCATAGTGATACTCTTCCACTTCCACTCAGGAATATCTAACCTCTGAAGTAAACCACCTGGTCTCTGATGCTCACACTTTACCTGCTTGAAATTTAGACACCGAGCTACATATGCAACTATGTCTTTCTTCATTCGCCTCCACCAATAATGCTACCTCAAGTCCTGATACATCTTGGCGGCACCCGGATAAATAGAATACTGGGAACTGTGGCACTACTCAAGAATCAACTCATGAAGTCCATCCACATTAGGCACACAAATATGACCCTGCATCCTCAAAACTCCCTCATCTCCGATAGTAACATGTTTGGAACCACCTTGCCGCACTGTGTCTCTAAGGACAAGTAAATGAGGATCTTCATCCTGCCGATCTCTGATGCACTCAAACAAAGAAAACCGAGCAACTGTACAAGCTAGAACATGGCTGGGCTAAGAAACATCCAACCTCACGAACTGGTTTGCCAGGTCCTGAACATCCAATGCAAGCGGCCTCTAACCAGCTTGAATATAAGCAAGGCTAGCCATACTAGATGACTTTCTACTCAAAACATCGGCCACCACATTGGCCTTCCCGAGATGATACAATATGATGATATCATAGTCTTTCAATAGCTCCAACCACCTCTTCTGCCTCAAATTGAGTTCCTTCTACTTGAACAAATACTGCAAGCTCCGATGATCAGTGAATACCTCACATGGCACACCGTAAAGATAGTGTCTCCAAATCTTCAGCGCGTGAACAATAGCTGTGAGCTCCAGATTATGAACATGGTAATTCTTCTCGTGAACCTTCAGCTGCCGCGAAGCATATGCAATAAACTTGCCACCCTGCATTAATACCGCACCCAGACCAATACAAGATGTGTCACAATATACTGTATAAGATCCTGAACCTGTGGGTACCACCAATACCAGTGCCGTAGTCAAAGCTGTCTTGAGCTTCTAAAAGATCAGTTCACACTCGTCTTACCACCTGAATGGGGCAACCTTCTGGGTCAATCAGGTCAACGGGGCTGCTATGCCTCCACAAATCGACGGTAATAGCCCACCAAACCCAGGAAACTACGGATCTATGTAGCTGATGTCAGTCTAGGCCAGTTCTGAACTACCTCAATCTTCTTAGGATCCATCTGAATACCCTATGATGATATAATGTGATCTAATAAAGCAACTGAAATCAACCAAAACTCGCATTTTGAAGAATTTAGCATATAACTGGATGTCTTTCAGAGTCTGAAGAACGATCTGAAGGTACTGCTCATGCTCCCCTCAGCTGTGGGAGTAGATTAAGATATCATCAATAAACACAATCACGAAGGAATCCAAGTAGGGCTTGAACACCCAGTTCATCAAATCCATGAATGTCGCTGGGGCATTTGTCAGCCCAAATGACATCACTAGAAACTCATAATGCCCATACTGAGTCCGAACAGCTATCTTAGGAACATCGGATGCCCTAATCCTTAACTGATGGTAGCCAGATCTCAATCAATCTTCGAAAACACCTGGACACCCTGAAACTAATAAAATAAATCACCAATCCTCGGCAATGGATACTTGCTCTTAATGGTGACTTTGTTCAACTGCCGATAATCTATACACATCCTCATCGATCCATATTTCTTCTTCATAAATAACACAGGTGCATCCCATGACGAGACACTAGGTTTAATGAAGCCCTTATCAAGCAAATTTTGCAACTGTTCCTTCAATTCTTTCAACTCTGGCGGGGCCATGCGGTATGGAGGAATGGAAATGGGCTAAGTACCCGAAGCCAAATCAATGCATATATCAATATCCTTGTCGGGTAGCATCCCCGGCAGGTCTGCAGGAAACACCTCTGGAAACTCACGAATAACTGGAACTGAATCCATGGAAGGAACCTCAACACTAGAATCGCGGACATAAGCCAAATAAGCTAGACACCCCTTCTTGATCAAATGTCGAGCCTTCACATAAGAGATAACCCTACTGATAGAGTGGCCAAGTGTCCCTCTCCATTCTAATTGAGGCAACCCCTGCAAGGCTAAGGTCACCTTCTTGGCATGACACTCTAATATATCATGATAAGGTGACAGAAAATCCATACCTAGTATGGTATCAAAATCAACCATATCGAGAAGTAGAAGATATACACGAGTCTCAAGACTCCCAATGGTGACCACACACAAAAGATAAAAATGATCTACAACAATATCACCCCCATTAGCGTGGACACATACACAAGAGCACTCGAAGAATCGCCGGGCACAACCAAATATGAAGCTAAATAGGATGACACATAGGAGTAAGTAGACCCCATATCAAATAGAACTGAAGCATCTCTACTGTAAACTGAAACAATACCTGTGATAACAGCGTCAGATGACTTAGCCTCAGGCCTGGATGGGAAATCATAACACCGAGGCTGGGCCCTACCACCCTGAACTACGTCTTTGGGATGACCTCTAACTGACTGGTCTCCATCTCTAACGGCCTAACCTCCACCTCTAACAGTCTGGACTCTACCTCTGGCTGCCTGACCCCAGCCTCTAGCTGGCTAAGCAGGTGGTGTAGCAACTGGTGCCAGAACCATGGCATGAGAACTCTGATGTTGTGAGTTGCTAATTGCCCGAGGGAAAAATCTAGCAATGTGCCTCGGATCACCACAAGTATAACATAACCTCGGCTATTGTGACTGCTGACCCTGAAACTGACCCTGTCGACCTGAATAACCACCTTGATAACTCTGGAGTGGAGGTGCACTAATAGGAGCTGGTGGTGCACTGTAGGCTAGCTGGTCGGAATAATGCATTTGAGGGCCATGACCACCCGAGGCACCGTGGGATGCCTGGAGTGCCAAATGAAACGGCTTGGGAGGATGGCCTCTACCAAAAATACCGCTGCCTCTAGATGAGGCACCGCAGAACTCACCGAAATAACGAGGTCTCTTGTCAGACCCCTGACCGCCCTGAGCAAGAACCATTTTGACTCGTCTGGCGATATTAGCAGCCCCCTAGAAAGAATAATCACTCCTAGTCTTCTTAGCCATATGCAATATGATAGGCTGAGTAACCCATCAATAAACATGCTTACCCTCTCTCTCTCTCTCGGTGTGAAGCATAAGGATGGCATGACTGGCCAAATCAACAAAACGGGTCTCATATTGAGTAACAGTCATACTGCCCTGCTGGAGACGCTCAAACTAACTGTGACATTCCTCTCTCAATATGATAGGCAGAAACTTCTTTATGAAGAGCTGAGAGAACTGGTCTCAAGAAAGAGCAGGCGACCCAACTGGTCTTGTCAACAAGTAAACTCTACACCATTTCTTGGCGGAACCAGTCATCTGAAATACAACAAAATCGACCCCATTGGTCTCCACTATACCCATGTTCCATAGAACCTCGTGACAAATGACGAGATACTCCTGGGGATCTTCTGAAGGAGCACTACTGAAGTGAACTGGGAAGAGGTTGGTAAACCTATCCAATCTCCATAAAGCCTTAGAAGACATAGCTAGCCTGACTCCGGTCTGTGCCGCAACAACTAGCTAAACTACTCCGACTAGCTGATCTGCTAGAGCCTGAAACTGGGGAGCTATCTACTCCTGAGTGAGAGTAGTGGGAGTTTGGGTTATCATCCAACCTGAGCGACTGCTGGTGCCATAGGAACTACGCCAGTCTGGGCCACACTCTCCATAAGGCCCACCAAATGGACCAAGCGTCCTGAAGTACTGGGTTAGCAATAAACCCCACCAAAACCTGAGCTGGTCTAGCAGCAACAATCTAGGCTTGAACCTCCTCGTCAATCTCTATCTAAGGCTCCGCTGATGGGGCTGCTGCTCGAGCTCTAGGTTGAGCCCTGCCCCTGCCCCTGGCTCGGCCTCTGGTACGACCTCGGCCTCGACCTCTGCCCCGTGTTGGAGCTACCACTAGAGGCTCTGGCTGCTGCTCAGCTGAATAAGTGGTACGTGTTCTCGTCATCTGCGAGAGAATAAGAATAGAAGAAATCAATCAATATCGAGAAAGCTAGATCGCATGACAGAGAAGAGTAAAAGTGAAACTTGTTCCTAAACTTCATAGCCTCTAGAAGATAAGCACAGACGTCTCTGTACCGATCCTCCGGACTCTACTAAGATTGCTCGTGAATCATGATACATAAGCAACCTAGTGCTCTCATACCAACTTGTCACGACCTGGAATTCCCACCATCGGCACCGTGATGACACCTAACATATTACTTGCTAGGCAAGCCAACGTTAGAGAATCATTTAAACCAAACCTTTATTTCCATTCAGTAATTAACAATAAATAGCTAAGATAAAATCTAATAAGTGCGGAATAATATAAGAACTGTATTAATCATTACCACCTGGATCTGGAGTCACAATTCACGAGCATTCAAGAATTTACTACAAGCAATAGTTTGAAAGAAATACAATAGTCTGAATGAAATAAACAGTAGAACAGAAGAGATAGACGGTTACTTCGAGGTTTGTGAACACCGACACATCTAACTCGAGTCTCCGGATAGTGACCCAATAGCAAAATCTTGATCAACCCGAGCCGGTATCAAAATCTGCACAGAAAGTGCAAAGTGCAGTATTAGTACAACCGACCTCATGTACTGGTAAGTGTCGAGACTAACCTCGACGAAGTAGTGACGAGGCTAAGGCAAGGCACCTACAAATCAACCTGTACAATTTAACAGTGTATATACAAATAACAGTAATGAAGAATTAGACATGAGATATCGGAATGGGGAAACATGTTGTGGGAAATACGAGATAAAGAACTGCAGCAGAATGATAACTAGAAGAACCAACATATTATAAATCAATAGGTTCAACGAATACAGTAAAGGTAAAATGCACGGTATTACCCTTTGTGCTTTTACTCTTAATCTCACCATAAAATCAATAAAAACGGCACGGCATCACCCTTCATGCATTAACTCTCATATCATGAAACGACATCACCTTTCGTGCTTTTACACTCACAATATGGCACGACATTACCCTTCGTGCATTAACACTCACAAAATGAAACGACATTACCCTTCGTGCATTAACACTCTTCCTTACCATACTGCAATGCATAAATAACAACAGGGAGATAGAATAACAAGTACAAACCTTACTTCAACATTTGGTTCCACAATATCAATCTCAACTTTTAAATAAATATTTGATTATCAGCAAAAAATTCATAAATATGATAATGACGATCAATTTAATAGCACTAGTATAAACACGTAGCAATTAGGCATAGGAAAGAGACAGTATAAGAAAAATAGAAGAAACATGGAAAATAGGTTATTTGGCGACGCATAAGTACTCGTCACCTTACATATACGCCGCTCACATGAATTTCACATTGCAAATAGTCTAACGTTCTTAATTCCCACAAGTCAGGGTTAGACACAATACTTACCTTGCTCCGAAGGCCACATAATTCTCGATCATAACTTTGCCTCTAGAATTCACCTCCAAGTCACTCGTATCTATTCAAAAATGACTTAATAATATCAAATATTGCTAAAGGATTCAAACATATTGCATAAATTAAATTTCCCAATTTTTCCTTAAAAACGTCAAAAAATCAACCCGGGACCGCTTGGTCAAAACCTGAGGTTCGCACCAAAATCCATTTACCCATTCACCCCCGAGCCCGAATATGTATTTGGTTTTGGAATCCGACCTAAAATTGAGGTCTAAATCTCCAAATTTCCGAAATCCCTAGTTTCTACCCTAACCCCTAATTTTACCATGAAAACTCTAGATCTTAGGTTTAAAATTCATAAAATGTAAAGGGTAATTGAAAGAAAATGGTTTAGAATCACTTACCAACACTTTGGGGAAGAAGATGACTCTTGAAAATCGCCTCTCACCGTATGGTTTTAGAGAAAATAAGTGTTTTGGGCTAAATCCCGTGTTTGGCTTCTCTTAAGTGCTGAGCGATAGTGTGCATCGCATTCGCGAGGCCAGTGTCGCGTTCGAGAAGAGTATTGGCTACCAAACCTTCGTGTTCGCGAGACAGCATTCGCGAGATAGCGTTCGCGTTCGCGTAGGCTACTCCCCATTGGCCTTCACGTTTGCGAGATATTGCTCGCGTTCGCGATGAAGGAAAGGCTGACTCCCCCCCGGCCGTCGCATTCGCGAGACATTGCTCGCATTCATGATGAAGAATCATTGACTCTTCCCCAGGTGTGCCTAACACTACGCGTTCGTGAGGAGCTGGTCGCGTTCGCGAAGGGTAATGCCCCCATCGCTTCGCGTTCGCGACCATGCCTTCACGTTCGCAAAGAAGAAAATTCCAGCTGACCAATTTTCTCTTCACGTTCGCGAGAGGACCTTCACGAACGCGAAGAAGGATATGCCAGACACCAGAATCTGTAGAAAACCAGATTTTCCAAAGTCCAAAACATCCCGTGGCCTATCCGAAACTTACTCGAGCCCTCGGGGCTCCAAACCAAACATGCACACAAGTCTAAAAATATCATACGAACTTGCTTGCGTGATCAAATTGCCAAAATAGCACTAGAAATACGAATTTAGCACCAAATCAAATGATATTCTCAAGAACACATTAAAATTCCTATGTTCTCAACTGGACGTCTGAATCACGCCAAATCGACTCCGTTTCTCACCAAATTTCACAGACAAGTCTTAAATATCATAATGAACCTATACCGGGCTCCGAAACCAGAATACATACCCGGTACTAACGATGCCAAACATCAATCAATTATTAACAATAATTAATTTTCAGACTTTTAATATTCATCAAAAATTCATAACTCAAGCTAGGGACCTCCGAATTCGATTTCGGGCATATGCCAGGTCCCATAATTCGATACGGACCCACCGAGATCGTCAAAACTCGAATCCAGGCCCGTATACCAAAATTGTTGACCGGAGTCAAATAAAATCAATTTTTAAGGCATAAATTCTTATTTTCATCAATTGTCAGCATAAAAACTTTCCGGAAAAATGCCTGGACTGCGCACGTAAATCGAGGAAGGTAAAAATGAGATTTTTAAGGCTTAAGAGTGCAGAATCGTGTTCCAAAATATAAGATGACCTTTTGGTTCATCATAACAGCTCACCGTAACTCCCCGCAATAGTCGCGCCTTTGTGCCCACAAGACCAC
Source organism: Nicotiana otophora (assembly GCA_000715115.1). Classification (NCBI taxonomy): domain Eukaryota; kingdom Viridiplantae; phylum Streptophyta; class Magnoliopsida; order Solanales; family Solanaceae; genus Nicotiana; species Nicotiana otophora. The sequence continues at coordinate 12,645 of AWOL01S0057106.1, forward strand.
TAGACATATATCTACCCACACAAAATGTGCAGCAAGTATAGCATCAGTATGTAAATCAACACGTACCTAGTATGTATCAAGTCTAACCTCGAAGAAATAGTGACGAGAGGTCGACATTGATTCTTACTAAAAGTCCAATAGTGCAATATAATAAAGCGTGAGCAGATATGATGTACACAACAATAGTGGGATAAATCTGTAAGGTTTATAATCTTTCAATTATTTATTTTAAAGCATAAGTTTTCTCGATATTGTATTCTACATCAATATCTTAGAAAAATGCCAATTGTCAATACCAATTAAGAAAGAAATACCGTAAAATGATGGCTTCAATGGAAGGTTTTCTTGTGAATATTTTAACTACTAGCGATAACGCATGATTCTGCCAAGGTCATTCGGCCCGATCCGGAATAACGTGTATACTACCGAGAGACGTGCAATACGATCCATAGATGCATCTATACTGCCGAGGCGTTCAGACCGCTCCACAAGAAAGGATGACACTTTATGAACCTCTGGAATGAGAAGCCATCACAAGGCTAACACGTAAGGATGTACAAATTTCTATTAATGGTCGAGTAACTCGCACAAAAATTCAAGTACGTGAAATTTTGATCTTTTATTATTTCCTCTAACAATATTCAATATGATTCAGGCACTTCAATTAACAAAGGATGCAAACATTACAAGTAATTCATGATTTTGGGTACTAAACTACCCGGACATAAGCATAATTAGTAGCTACGCACGGACTCTCGTCACCTCGTGCGTACGTAGCCCCCACAATTAACAACAAATATTAATTTAAATCACATATGGGGTAAATTCCCATAGCCGCCTCCAACGCCACTCTAGCACCTCAAACTGATGCATGCCGATCCAAAGCTATGCAAACAATGTGCAAATAAATCAATATGTGTTTTAATAACCAAAACTAATCAATTTAAACAATTTCCAACTCCGCTCGAAAAGTTGGCAGTGGGGCCCATGTCTCGAAACCCGACAAAACTCACAAAATTCGACAACCCATCACATTACTAGTTCTACCATACTAATTTCACTAAAATCCGACTCTGAATCGGTATTCAAAACTCGAAAAATTGTTTTATGAAATTATAGAAATGTTCCTTCGATTTCTCTTGAAGATTCGATAATCATACACCAAATATGAAGATTAATTTATGAAATATAATAACAAGGGAGTCAAGATCACTTAGCCCAAGTTGTGTGGTGAAATTCCTCTCAACAGTCGCCCAAACCGAGCTCCAAAATCCGAAAATGGGTTAAACTATCGAGCCCTCAAACTTAAAGGGTTCTGCCCAGTCATTTCCGCTTCTGCAGTTCTGCTTCTACGATAACTTCCTTGCTTATGCGGAAGACCACTATTAGCATACCTTTGCACCTACTAAAATGCTTCCACTCCTGCACAACCGCAGGTGCGACACACACTAGCGCATCTGCGCACACTCCCGCACATGCGGCCCTTACTTCACTTCTACATACACGCAGGTGCGCTGCCCCGTTCCGCTTCTGCGACTTCTGCCCAATCCTCTTCTGCGGACCTCACCTCGCTTCTGCGACCAAACCTCCGTAGAAGCGGTCACACCAGTTGCTGCCCAGCTTTAGCATTTCCTAAGTCCAAAATAAATCTGTTAACCATCCGGAAACCACCCGAGGCCCTCGAGACCTTAGCCAAATATACCAACACGTACCAAAATACGATACGAAATTAGTCGAACCATCAAATCACATCAAACAACGCTAAAATCCCCAATCGCACTCCAATTAAAGCTTAATGAACTTTAGAACTTCAAACTTCTATATTCGACGCTGAAACCTATCAAATCAAGTTCGATTGACTTCAAATTGTGCACACAAGTCATGATTGACATTACATACCTACTCCAATTTTCGTAATCAAAATCCGATCCCGATATTAAAAAGTTCACTCCCGGTCAAACTTCTCAAAATCATCATCCAAATTTCCAACTTTCGCCAATTGACGCTGAAATGACCTACGGATCTACAAAGCAACGTTCAGACAAGCGCCTAACACCAAAATCACTATACGTAACTATTCCCAGGCTCAGAATCCCAAACGGACATCGATAATCACAAACTCTACTTCAACTCAAACTTAGGAAATTATTAAACCTTAAAAATGCCAAACTTCCGTAATAAGCGCCGAAATATTCTCGGTACACCCGATACTCGACCCGAACTTACGCCCAAGTCCGAAATCATCATACTAATCTATAGGAACTTTCAAATCCTGATCTCTAGGTCGTTTACTCAAAAGTCAAAGTTTGGTCAACTCTTCCGACTTAAATCTTCCTAATTTAAAATAATCTTTCCAAACCAACTCCTAAATTCCTGAAATTAAATTTCGACCACACGTACAAGACATAACACCTGAAGTGAAACTACTCAAGGCCTTAAACCACCGAATATCACGCTAGAACTCAAAACGACCGATCGGGTCGTTGCACAACTCATGTACCAATATCTCAAACTGCCCGGAATGATCACCGACTCGCAATCATAATCCGCCCGGCGTAGTCAAAAGATCACGATCACAATCCGCTCGGCATGGTCCTAGGCTCACAATCACAATCCGCCCGACATGGTCACAGTATCATAATCACAATCCACCCGACATGGTCATATGCTCAATAGCAATATGAAAACGGACAAAAAAGTACACACATACGTGATCAATAAAGGTCAAGTTTCATACTCATGAGCTAGTATAAGTGACATGCTACGATGTATGCTTATGCGAGTGTACTACTGCAGCCCAAGTTAACAAGTAATATCAAAGAGATCAAGTAGCTCATCGAAGCAACAAAACAAGTAACGCAAGGTGTATGACATACACAAGGAAAAGCACACCATCACATGAAAATTACCAACACAATGTCCCCGAGACATCACATATTACCCCTAACATTGCCACCCTTATCTCTCCGATAGCCACCCATATCACTCTGCCCTGACATTATCGTTATCCCCCTTATATCTCCGATAGCCACTTGTATCACTCCGTATAATAGCCACCCTTATCGCTCTACCCGAACAATAACACAATAGACTCTCGTATCACTCCGTACATTCAAAAATAGTGAGATGTAACCCTTATACTCCGCATAACAACAACCAAACCACACAATAATTCACATGTGCTATAATCACAACAACACAACTTATCAACTCGTATAACAAGTGCCCATAGGTCACAACCTTACAAAAGATCCAACAATATCAATAATTCCACAACAAATAGCCCACAACTCAACACAGCCTATATAGAATCTCAATAACAACAAAATGAACGAAAAAGTAACTCGACAAGGAACAACACCCCCTTTAAACACAACTTCAATTAAAATAGATTAATAACTTCCGATAATCTCAATTCCAATTAATGTTTTAAGGATAAACTCAATAGTAAAAGTATTTATATGAAATGGCAAACTTCCGATTCAAGTGTGTGAATATGCTAACAATGATAGAGATGGCACAAACTAGTACTACGTCTAAATGCATGCGAATAACCCGGAAATAAAAGGATTTCATGTAACAATATATTACAACTAAGAGTAACTCCACAATAAGAGAAATCACATAATGATAAAAGTGATAATAACTTCAAAATAAAGCATATAAGAGCAAACTCGACAAGTAAGGAACGTGAAATGTAACGACAACTTCAAATAAAGCATGTGATAGTAGACATGACAAATAAAAGATATAACATATGCTAACAATTCCAAATAAGTACATGAAAGAAGCCTAAGAGTCTAAACAAGTCTATTTTCACATATAAGCCCAAGTACGTACTCGTCACCTCGCGTTCACGGCTTTAACATAACACAATTAGCACAAACAACTCAAATCGTAAGCGGTAGTTTCTCCTACACAAAGTTAGGCAAGATACTTACCTCAAAAGCCCTCTATCAATACTCTAAAATATCTTTTCCTTTACAATTCACCTCGCTCGGCTCAAATCTAACCAAAATCAACTTAATAACATCAAATAATGCAAGAGATATCAATTCTAATAAATAAAGCTATGATCTTTACACAATTTCTCAAAAGTCAACCCTCAGACCCGCCCTGTCAAAAACAAGGTCCAAGGGTAGATTCCGACTACCCATAACCCTACGAGCCTATATATGTGTTTTGTTTCAAAATCCGAGTCCAATTCGACTCTCAAATCCTAAATTTTCATTTTTCAAAATATAGACAAAGTTTCTTAAAATTCCCCTTCGATTCTCATAGCTTTGATGTTAAATCTCATTTATAATCATGTAAAATAGTTGGAAATTGATCAAAATTACTTACCCAATGTTTCTAGATGAAATTCCCCATCCAAATCACCTCCTACCGAGTCTTGGGTTCAAAATATGAAAGAATGAGCTTAAATCCCGAAATTCCAACTCTTAATCAAGCTGTTGACCACATGTTCACAATTGCGACCAAGGTTTTCAATTGCGACCAATAATTCGCAATTGCAAAGTACCAGCACCAGTAATCCCAAACTTCACCGAAATAATCTAAAACCACCCTGAAACTCATCCGGAACCTCCTAGACACAAACCATATATGAATTTTAATCATAAATTACTATATGGACATGCTCGCGCACTCAAAACACTGTATAGTCATTGTCTTGGCCTGATATTGACCATGGAAAACTCCAAATTTCTTGACTTAACTAGTCTCTCAACCAATGATCCAAAATACACCCAAGCCCATCGGGACCCCGTCAAATCATACTAACAAGTTCCAAAACATAACATGAACCTACTTGTTACGACCCAATTTCTCCTATAGGCCGTGATGGCACCTAACGTCGTTGCTAGGCAAGCCTACCATGAATTTACTACTTGATCCCTCCTTTTAAACATTTTCCAAAAAACTAAATCCCATTTTTTTAGAAATTTGAGAAATAGAGAGTCAAATGATTAAAATGAAAACAAATGAATGCAAGCACAAATAAGTAAATACCCCAAAACCATAAGGTCTACTAGAGTGTGTGCCAAGATCTGGTGTCACAAGTGTATGAGGAACTAGTAGAATATACAAAACTCCAACTACTATCCGAAATAAAGTAGACAGAATATAAATACAAAAAAGAGATTCTTGGGGCTGCAGAACGGCTCAAGAAGAAGCTCACCACTAGGCCTCGGCATATCTGGGACAAGCGCCGGTAGGACCGCCAGATGCACCTGCCTCAGATCCTAAATAGTTAGTGCAGAAGTGTAGCGTGAGTACATAAACAACATGTACCCAGTAAGTATCAAGTCTAACCTGGAAGAAGTAGCGACGAGGGGTCAACATCGACACTTACTATGGGTAACCAATAAAAGCACAGAAGTTAAAAATAAAAAGGGTTATGTAAATAAAAATAATAACTCAATAACAAGAAAGAAGCAACGAATTTCTTTCACACATGGTAAGTCCCAAATTAATCATATCATGTGTACGTTTAACCTTTCAAGTCATGAAATGATATAAAAATATAATTAAACTCTGAGTATTTACACGCACGATTATGCCGATGTCGTACGACCCGATCCAACATAATGTGTACACTGCCAAGGGTCGAGCGGTATAAACCATAGATGCATCTATCTACTGCCGAGGCATTCGGCCCGCTCCACAAGAAGAGAGTATACGTTGTAAGCATTTGACATAATGTTATTAAAGGCTAGCACACAATGTAGTACAAATTCCCTTAATCATCTTTTACAATTCCTCTAACAAGATCAATATATTGTATGCACTTTAATTAACAAATCATGCGGGACATTCAAATAATTTATGATTTGGGTCCTAAACTACCCGGACACAGCATAAAGGTAGCTACACATGGACTCTCGTCACCTCATATGGACGTGGCCTCCATAATTAGAGGCAAACAATAATTTAAATCACCTATGGGGTAAATTTCCTCTCACAAGGTTAGACAAGAAACTTACCTCATCTCAAGGCTCACTTTATGGTCAAAATTGCTTCTCTAAAGTCCCAACTCGGTGTCGAACAATCCAAAGCTCGAATAGCTAGTGAAAACCCCTCTCTAACCAGCTCTAAAATCGCCCCAAAGATTGAACTAAATGACCCCAAAATGTTCTAACCCCGATTCAAATGAAGGTTCTGCCTTCAGTGATTTCCGCACCTGCGGCTTCACATCTACGGAAAGGGCCTCGCAAATGCGATTCTCCCCCTCAGCTGACTTCTTCTCTTTTGTGACTAGAGGCTCACTTCTGCGAGACCACTTCTGTTGTGCGTGCGTCGCACCTGCGTGCTCGTCCCACTTCTGCGATGGCTTCCTTCGCATCTGCGCTTCAGTAAGTGCGGTCCCTTAGTCGCTTCTGCGATCACTGGGCAGCCTATGCTGCGCCGCTTCTACGGTCCATGGCTCGCTTGTGCGAGCTCGCACCTGTGGCTAGCCCTCCGCATATGCGATTACACCAGAAACCTAGTGCTTCAGTTGCTCCTCCAAGTCCAAATGAGTTCCGCACCTCGTCCGATTAACTCCCGAGGACCCCTGGGGCCTCGTTCAAACATACCAACAAGTTTGAAATCATTATAAGAACTCACTCGAACCCTCAGAACATATAAAACAACATCAAAACTAAGATGACACCCCAAACCAAATCAAATCAACATATGAACTTCAAGTTCTTCTAATTTACTCTGAGTGCGCCGAATCGTACTTAAACTACTCGGAATGACACCAAATTTGGCGTGCAAGTATTAAATCACCATACGGAACTATTCCCAGTCTTGAAATCTTAATTGGACCTCAACAACACGAAATAATGCATCAAACCAAATTTAAAGAATTTTAAAACCTTCAAGTTGCCAACTATCAATATTAGGTGCCGAAACGTTCCCAGAACATCCAACATTTAATCCGAACATATGCCCAAGTCGAGAATCATTATACGAACCAATTGGAATCGTCAAATCTAGATTCCGATGCCATTTACTTAAAATGTTGACCAAAGTCAAACTTAACCTTATTTAGCCAACCCTAAGGAACCAAGTGTTCTGATTTCAACCCGAACCCTTCCAACCCCGAACTAACCATCCTCGCACGTCATAAAACAGTAAAAACACATACAAGGAGTCTTATTTAGGGGAATGAGGTACTAGAAAGCAAACTGACCAGTCGGGTCGTTACATTTTCCAACTCTTAAACAAACATTCGTCCCCGAATGGGTCTAGAATCATACCTAGAGTGTTGAACAAGTATGGATATCTGCTCCGCATGTTCTCCTTGGCCTCTCAAGTCGCCTCCTCAACTGGTTGGCCTCTCCACTGAACCTTTACCATAGAAATCTTCTTGGACCTCTACTGGCGAGCCTACATGTCGATAATGGCGTTGCTCCTCATAACCCAGGCTCTTATCTAGCTACACTGTGATGAAGTCTAACACATGCGTCCTATCTGCATGATACCTCTAGAGCATAGACACGTGGAAAACCAGATGAACTCCTGATAGACTGGGAGGAAAGGCAAGCTCATAAGCAACCTCCCCAACTGTCGCGACCCCAAATTCCCTCCGTAGGATGTCGTGATGGCACCTAGTCTCTAAGACTAGCTAAGCCTATCATTGCGGAATTACTAAATATGAAATGAAATTTAATCCTTAACAATTGAACAAATAAGAACTGCAAATTTACAAATATAACTCCCAAAACCCGGTAGGAATAAATCACAAGCTTCTAAGAAATTATCCTCAATGTCTTTATATATCAGAGTCTAATGAAAATAAGGAAGCAACATAATAAGAATAGATGGGGACTCCGGAGTCTGCGGACACTGGCAGATATACCTCAAAGTTTCCGCGTACGGCTAATTCACTAAATGCCTGGTCTGATAGAAAGTACTTGAATCTGCACAAAAAGATGTACAGAAGCGTAGTATGAGTACACCACAACAGTACCCAGTAAGTGCCAAGCCTAACCTCAGTAGATTAGTGACGAGGTCAGGTCAGGACCTACATGAATAATAAAATATAGGGACAAAAGTTTAACAATATAATACTAATAATGGCAATGGGCATGAATCAAGTAAGTAGTATGTCATAATATATCTTCACATAATAAGGTATCACGACCCAAAATCCAACTAGTCGTGATGGCACCAAACCCAACCCGCTAGGTAATCCAATTAACAACTATCCAATTCCAATGATATTTAATAAGACATTTAAGTAAAGAAATTATCTGAATCTTATACATTTCCCAAGGACTGGTAGTACAAATCATGAGCTTCTAAGATTGGAAATTACAAAGCTGGTGTGAAATAAATACATTATTTGTTCCAAATGTACATAAACAGATTTTTATAAATCTAAGGCTACCATGAACAAGGGGCAGGAATGATTGGAAAGCAGGTACGTCCTCAGATCCAGCTCCCGCCATGTACAATAGCATCAACATCCAAAATCTACACGCAAGGTGCAAAAGTGTAGTATGAGTACACCCGACCCCATGTAATCAATAAGTAAGAAACCTAACCTTAGGTTGAAAGTAGTGACGAGCTGGAACAAAGGTCAGGGTCCAACACCAATCGCCAACAACAATTCATAAAAATATAATGAAAGTAACATCATTAATATTCAATAATAAAATGCTCAGCTCGTATACAATTTCGAAAAATAAATATTGTTTTTTCTATTATAACAGTAAAACTCAAATCTTTTGCCGAAATCACCAAAATATGAGTAAGTCTGAAATTTGTGATTTTTCTGAAAGCTTTCAAGAAGCAAATGTTTCATTTTCAAATGGCATGAGGAAAATACATCTCTATACTTACATATCAATATGTATGATAAGTCATGAATGACGTGATACCGTACAACATGAGGAAAAATGCATCTCTATGCATGTATGTCAAGTGTGCATGTCGAATGCGATGTAACTCAGTGATAAAACTACAGGCATACTCTTAGAGTATCAATTCACTCAGTCCTCCCAATCACTCAGTCCTCACAGTCATTCAGTCCTCCCATTCACTCAGTCCTCACAGTCACTCAATCCTCCCAGTCACTCAGTCCTCACAGTCACTCAATCTTCCCAATCGCTCGTCACTCGGCACTCGCACTTAGTAGGTGCCTGCGCTCACTGGGGGTATGTACAAACTCCGGAAGGGCTCCTCAGCCCAAGCGCTATAAGAAGCCAATCATGGCATAAATCAATCAAACATGTTGCGGCACAGCCTGATTTCATAAATATCCTCACCATTAGGCCCTCGACCTCACTTAGTCATTAATCTCTCCAATCTTTCGGGCTCACAATGTCATGTAAAATCAGCCCAAAATGATGATATGATGAATCAATAAATAGAAACAGAGATTGAGAGATGATATGAAATGAATGAACGTGACTGAGTATGAAGTTACAATTTAAACAAATAACTCGACAGCAGAAATGACCTCAGTGGGTCCCAACAGGATAAACATGTCGCATAGACATGGCTTCTAACATAAATCACAGCTCGATACCTCTAGTACGTATAGATTTCATGATATCAGATAAATTCAGGTAGTTACACAGTACCACAGAAAATAACGAAGTCAGAGTTCACGCCCACACGCTCATCACCTAGCATGTGCATCACCTCAACACCAAACACATAACACGTATAATCAGGGTTCATACCCTCAACTCCAAGATTAGAAGAGTTACTTACCTCGAACAAGACAAATCCAATGTCGAGCAAGCTAAACAATGCCCCAGAAATTCCACTCTGCGCGTATCTACTTTTGCACGACTCAAATCTAGTCACAAGCAATTCAAATACATCAAATAAAGCCCAAGGAAATAATTCCAAATGATAAATATCGAATCCGTAATCAAAACCCAAAATCGACCAAAAATCACACCCGGGCCTGCGCCTCGTAACCCAACAAAACTCACTAAATCCGACAACGCATTCAATTACGAGTCCAACCATACTAGTTTCACTCAAATCCGACTCCTATTCGGTGTTGAAAACTAAAAAGATTCGTAGTATGAAACTTTAGGCCAAAACCCCCAATTTCCTCTTTAAAATTCGCAATCCAATTAACAAACACAAAGGTAGATTCGTGATATAAAATCAAAAATGAGTAGAGAACACTTACCACAGTCCACAAGATGAAAATTGCTTCAAGAATCACCTCAATCCGAGCTCCATAGCTCCCAATATGATGAAAGAACCAAAACCCTTGATAATATAGCTTCTGCCCAACAATTCCGCACTTGCGGACAGTTCGTCGCATCTGCGACCGCCGCTTTTGCGGTAAAACTTTGCTTCTATGAAAATAGCCTTACCCAACAATCCCTCACACCTGCGATCTTTAAGCCACTACTGCGATCGCGCTTTTGCGCACTTGAACTACATTTGCGGTTGCGCAAGTGCGTCCAAGCACCCGCACTTGCGATCCTCACGCTCAACTCCCCTTCACGCTTCTGCGATGAGACTGTCGCTTTTGCAGCTCTGCACCTGTGCCCAACACTCCACAAGTGCAGTCACATGAGAACCAGAAATGTTTAACAATGCAACATGAAATGAAAATAATCTGAACCTTGTCTGAAACTCACTTGAGCCCCTCGGGACCCCGTCCGAACATGCCAACAAATTTCATAACACAATACGTACCTACTCGAGGCCCCAAAACACATATAACAACATCAAAACTACGAATCACACCTCAAATCAAAATCTATAAACTTTGAACTTTTCAACTTCAATAACTCGTGCCGAAACATAGCAAATCAATCCGGAATGAATCCAAATGTTGCATACAAGTCCCGAATAACATAACGAATCTATTCCAATTCCCGAAACCACAATCCTAATCTGAACTCCTCAAAGTCAATTTCCGGTCTAACTTTTGAACTTTCTATACCTCCAAATTTCCATATTTTGCCAACTTGTGCCGCAACCTTCTAGAAACATCCAAATGCAAATCCGGGCATACGCCTGAGTCTAAAATCACCATACGGACCTACCGGAACCATCAAAACTTCGTTCCGGGTTCAAATTCACAAAAAGTCAAACTTGGTCAACTCTCCCAATTTAAAGTTTCAACTATGAAATCCATTCTTCCAATTTGATTATGAATAACCTGAAAACCAAAACCGACGATTCACATAAGTCATAATATATCATACGAAGCTACTCATACCCGTAAACTACCGAGCGAAGTGCAAATGCTGAGAACGACCGGTTGGGTCGTTAAATTCTCCCATAATTAAACAAACGTTCATCCTCGAACGTGCAAGAGTTGTTCCCAAAACCATCAAACCGCCGTATAACCTTACCATGCACATACTCGAGAATGATACCACATCACCCTATCCCATACAGGTCCGATAACATAACATAACTAAAATTTCTTAATTCAACCTAGCCCACAAGCCTTAGAATCCAATTTCCAACAACCGGAATTTCTTATAAGATCTGAATCTCGCAACCTACACACTGTGTATGTCTGAACAAGCTATATTAAGAAGGCCACATAACCCAAGATACAATCGCATGATATATCATATAACACAGATACTCGTAGCAATAATTTCTAATCACAGTAGCTGCTAAAAACAACCAAATGCAGGTAATAAACCTCATATCAAACAAGACTCCATTCTAAAGCCTTCATACACTACCAATATTGAAAGAAACACGCCGAAACTCGTAACCATTCATCATATCCACCAGTCATGGAGATCCCTCTCCTTCGACAAGAACTATAGCAAATTTCTAAGCCGACTTTTGATATTATCCTTCCAACCATGCTGTAATCAATTCCGATAGTATCCATTCTAGGTCCAATGACCTCATCTCATCCAACACGACCACTCTAGTGACATGACATGCCCATATAATCTAAATCCATAACCCGTGCAATCCGTGCACCAATAAGCAACATTCCAAATGTACTCAATCATGGAAAAATGACTCAGATGAGAGAACTGCCCTGCAAGCACAACAAGTACCACCACAACGCAATGGTAAGAACCTATCACACAGCGTAGAACCAAAACACATGAATCTAACAGAAGGGATCATATCTCAACATAACTCCGCTGTAGTGCACCCCATCCAAACGGTGATCCATATGAAATACCTCAGCCACCATGCTCAAAATCAATAACCACGCGCAATCCGACATCAAGCACTCAAAGTGCATTACCATAACCATGGAGCAACAGATGTTACAATGCCACACAAAACCCGAAACAACATAACCCATATGCCATCAACCATGCAATACCCAATTACTCATCTCGCTCAAATTCTGCTATAAAGCCCAAATAGAACTGCACCAGGTGTGCTTATAACCAACGAATCATAACTCCTCATAGCATAGAAGAGTAACTCACATATCATTTCAGAATACGAATAAGCTCAACAATAACCGAATGGCACATTCTTCAACAATAGCAGTACAGACCCAACCAATCTGACTCGGTGTAGAATACACATCCTAATTGGGCCAACCAATGGATCCCCAGATCAACTCCAAACACCCACAAATAGATAAATAACCCTCCGAAAGCCCACAATGAATGAATCATAACACATACTATCGTCTAGCTAGCTTCGGCCATGACTTCACAGTCCACAACCATGAAACAATTTGCTCTTGAGAACTCCCAGTTTCCAAATCCATAGAACACACGAATCACCATATCTGATCCCAACATTACCGCCTGAGTGTCTAACACATCTCCCATACATGATCATCCTACGAGGAATACTACTAAAATTCTTCCGTGCCACATAGCAAAATTTGAATATCAGTAGTCGATCAACCAGGAGAGTACCGTAGCACCAGTGAAGTATCTATAAATCAAAACACATTGCCCCTTCTGAAATATATACTCTCCTCAAGCCATACCGATTAGTAATATCATTTAGCTAGTCATCTGAAACCGTACATGTTGCCTACGAATTTATGCCCTTCCCTTCCAAACTGACCCATGTCCTTGCACATGCAAATCTCAATCCTACACAACATACCGCAGCTACCATGTCATCATGTGAAGAGTACAAAAATCTCATAATCAACTCTGACTCACAAGCAAAATATATACCCGATCAGTCAGAAACCTTCCATTTGATCTCATCCCGAAGAAAATCCTAATACACAATATATTCTTCACCCCGGTAGGAAATATACTGCTCGAACCGTGGTAAAGTCCATTGAGAACTCTTCGTAAGCCATTTTCACATAACCAAGCTATCAGAACCGAGTCTCTCTAACTCAACCAATCCACGCAGGTCACCAAAACCCAAGAGAATTTCCACGAAACACATGTGTAGACTAGCCACGCCATAAGTACCCAAAGAACCGATTATATGCATTACTGTGCTGATCCAACCTACTACCACGTTGTCCTATTTCTCGAAGTCCCTTCAAAATTTCCTTCAAATTGATACTTCTCCTTGCTGGAATACCACGATCCTTAACCAAAATTCACCACACAAGAGATCTTAGTATAAAACTACAACGCCTTAAGGCCCATAAGCCGCGGACTTCCCTCTTAAGCACCCCCAAAGCAGCATAACCGTGACACCCACTCTAAAGAGACCTTATGTGAACCTAAAACTGCTTCCTTCACCTTCTTGATGCTGAATTGCATAATCCACAATGGTAGAAAAATTCCACAAGTCTTGACGCCATCCAATGTAACTCTGAGTTTCTAGCCATATACAAATCTTGAAAATTCCATATCGCTACATATAAATCTTGTATCCAGTAGAACCATTCTCGAGCGTCATCCACTCTACTCAAATCTCAATTAAACTGATCAAACGGACCAAACGACCTGTGCCCCATTAGTACACTAACACCCAAGGGAGTAACCCACACTCCTGAGCAACCGAGGAAATTCCTACTCCATGTACACTACATCCTTCAGGAATAACCACTCAATAATTTTATGATTCCCATATACACATAGAGCGTAATACAACCTGTATCCAGAAAGTTCTTTACCCAAGTCATACTCGATCTCAACCTATGCAAGTCATAACTGATTCACCAGTATACCTCGAACTGAAACCAATACAACACATAACCGTGCAATCAACTTGTTGATAGCAGATTCCCCCACTTGGCTCAAAGCCATGGAATAAAACATCTTATTACCTACAATAACCATACCTCATTACTACCATAATACAACAGTGAGATTCCACTAAATCCCTCATCCACTCATGCAACACAAACCCTCTAGTACCTCAAATCATCTGCAAATCCCGCGTTCATCCTCCTGATGGTTAAGCCAACTTCCAGAAGCGATCCAAACTCAAATTGCAACATATACCATTCACTGGTAAAAGAGAACTCTCTACAAACATCATAGGGATCACACTATCTCAGGATACCTCGCAGGAGATAACCCACCTGCTTTGCCTCCAACTGACATCTCTATATACCCTGCCACAGTCATGACTACTACGAAATATTGTAATCTTCTTGATTATGAACTCATCAACAAGACATGAGAATCTAGTTCACTCCACAGCTAAACGACATGAGAGAGCCCTCAACCCACCCATAACTCGAGATCATACGCCATTCAAGATAGAAATCAGACACCCCATAGTTCTTGATACATCTCAAGTAAACTCTTCTCGTCACATTGGAACAATATGAACGCATCTCGCAGTCTCATCATACTCACCACATAGTCATCCAATCACAAATTCCTCTAATACAGACACTAACGGACCTACAAGTCCCAAAAACATGTGCTCAAACAATAGAAATCTTCGTGCTCAAGCTACCGTCAAAACCCGACCTCCAGTCCTCCAGACTGTCCCATCATCAGCACGCCAAAATCACATCTTGCACCTCAACCATGGAATCACAAGCCGTCGGCACACAACCGATACCGATCCCTCACATGCGCATACGAATGCGTGGAAGGAATTCAAAGAGTTACGCTTCAAGCTGAATCAATGCCACACGATAAGGAAAGAAAGATGGTAAGTATATCCTAAATGTCCTGTAGCCTCTCGAAGATAAGTATGGACGTCATCATACCGATCCACAAGACTCTACTAGACAATTATTCATGACTTGTTAAACCTATTAACCTAGAGCTCTGATACCAACTTTTCACAACCCAAAATCCAACTAGTCTTGATGGCACCTAACCCAACCCGCTAAGTATGCCAATTAACAAGTATCCAATTCCAATGATATTTAATAAGGCAGTTAAGTAAAGAAATTATCTGAATCTTATACATTTCCCAAGGACTGGTAGTACAAATCATGAGCTTCTAAGATTGAAAATTACAAAGCTAGTATTAAATAAATACATCATCAATTCGAAATGAACATAAACAGATTTTTATAAATCTAAGATTACCATGAACAAGAGGCAGCAATGACTGGAACACACGTACGTCTTCAGATCCAGCTCCCTCCATGTACAACAACATCAACATCTAAAATATGCATGCAAGGTGAAGAAGTGTAGTATGAGTACACCCGATCCCATGTACTCAATAAGTAACAAACCTAACCTTAGGTTGGAAGTAGTGACGAGCTGGAACAAAAGTCAAGGTCCAACACCAATCGCCAACAACAATTCATAAAAATATAGTGAAAGTAACACCAGTAATATTCAACAATAAAATGCTCAGCTCGTATATAATTTTGGAAAATAAATATTTTCTTTTCAATTATAATAGTAAAACTCAATTCTTTTGCCGAAATCACCAAAGTATGAGTAAGTCTGAAATATGTGCTTTTTCTCAAATCTTTCAATAGGTAAATGTTTCATTTTCAAATGACATGTGGAAAATACATATCTATGCCTACATATCAATATGTATGATAAGTCATGAGTGACATGATACCGTACAACATGAGGCAATATCCATCTCTATGCATGTATATCAAGTGTGCTTGTCGAATGCGATGCAACTCAGTCCTCCCAATCACCCAGTCCTCACAATCACTCAGCCCTCCTAGTCACTCAGTCCTCACAGTCATTCAATCCTCCCAGTCACTCAGTCCTCACAGTCACTCATTTCTTCTAATCTCTCGGCACTCAGACCTTGACACTCGTACTTAGTAGGTACCTGCGCTCACTGGGGGTGTTTATAGACTCCGGGTGGGCTCCTTCAGCCCAAGCGCCATAACAAGCCAATCATGGCATAAATCCCTAAAATATGATGCGATGCGCAGCCTGATCCCGTACATATCCTCACCATTAGACCCTCGACCTCACTTAGTCATCAATCTGTCCAATCCCTCGGGCTCATAATGTCATGCAAAATCAGCCCAAAATGATGATATGATGAATCAATAAATAGCAACAGAGACTAAGAGATGATATGAAATGAATGAACATGACTGAGTATGAAATTACAATTTAAACAAATAACTCGACAGCAGAAATAACCCCAGTGGGTCCCAATAGGATAAGCATGTAGCCTAGTACGTAGAGGTTTCATGATTTCAGATAAGTTCAGGTAGCTACACAGTACCACAGAAAATAATAGAGTCACAGTTCACCCGGTGCACACCTACACGCCCATCACCTAGCATGTGCGTCACCTCAACACCAAACGCATAACACGTATAATCAGGGTTCATACCCTCAGCTTCAAGATTAGACGAGTTAGTTACCTCGAACAAGATGAATCCAATGTCGAGCAAACTAAACAATGTCCCAGAAATTCCACTCTGCGCGTATCAACTTCTGAACGGCTCCAATCTAGTCACAAGAAATTCAAATACATCAAATAAAGGCCAAGGAAACAAGTCCAAATGATAAAAATTGAATCCTTAATCAAAGCCCAAACTCACACTCGGGACCGCGCCTCGTAACCCAAAAACTCACAAAATCCGACAACCCATTCAATTACGAGTCCAACCATACTAGTTTCACTCAAATCTGACTCCAATTCGATGTTCAAAACTCAAAAATTCATATTATGAAACTTTAGGCCAAAACCCCCAATTTCCTCTTTAAAATTCACAATCCAATTATCAAAAACGAAGGTAGATTCGTGATATAAAATCAAATATTAGTAGAGAACACTTAACCCAGTCCACAAGATGAAAATTACTTCACGAATCGCCTCAATCCGAGCTCCAGAACTCTCAAAATGAAGAAAGAACCAAAACCCTCGATAATATAGCTTCTGCACAGCGATTCCGCATTTGCGGATAATTCGTCGCATCTGCGACCACCACTTTTGCGGTAAAACTTTGTTTCCGCGAAAACAGCTTGACCCAGTAATCCCTCACACCTCTGATCGTTAAGCCACTTCTGCGATCGCGCTTCTGCACACTGGAACCGCATCTGCGGTTGCACAGATGCGTCCATGCACCCGCACCTGCGATCTTCACGCCTAGTTCCCCTTCACACTTTTGCTATGAGACTGCTGTCTGTACCTGCGCCCAACACTCTGCAGGTGCGGTCACACCAGAACCAGAAATCTTCAGCAATCCAACAAGAAATGAAAATGAATGCTGAATAGGTAAAATAATTAGCAAGAAAAGGTCAGGCTATTTAAAATATAAATATTAAATCAATGATGATGAATATAAAAGAATAAAATAATTTAATTAATATGCAATAGTGATCTACACAATTTAAAGACCAAATCTTCCACATTTAGCCCGTGTACACACTCATCACCTCGTGTACAAGACTTTCATCACATCAACATTTTCATATCAATAACAATCCTAAACGGAATTTCCCTCACACAAGTTTAGACAAGTCACTTACCTAAAAAAACGTGTTCAATCAGTCAAGTAGTTTGCCTTTTCTTCAATTTTCTAACTCCGATCGGCTTGAATCTAATCATAATTAATTCGATTAAATCAATACAAATTATAGGAATAGATTCGATTAAATCAATACAAATTATAGGAATAGATTCCATATGAAACTTTTCTAACAAAAATCCGAAATTTAACCCAAATATCTCCCATGAGGCCCACGTCTCGGAACCCGACAAAAGTTACAAACTCTGAACGCCCATTCAACCACGAGTCCAACTATACCAAAATTACTAAATTCCGACATCAACTCGGCCTTCAAATCATCAAATCTAAATTTAAATCCCTAGGCCCAAATCTTGAAATTTCACCTCAAAACTACGTGATCTAGTCGAAATACTCAATGATAATCCAATACTACTGACTAACAATGATCATAAGTGACTTATCTCAAGTTTTCCCCTGCATTCGCTCTAAAAGGTTGCCTCACCCAGTGTTTGGAATTTCAAAAAGGGAGAAAATCTCGAACCCCTCTGTATTTGTACACTGTCCATAGGTTCCGCCCCTGCAAAATATTTTACCGCTTCTACGCAACCACTTATGCGGTTTTTCTCCCGCATTTGCTCCATTCTCGCTTCTGCGGACTCGCTTCTTGGAAGAAAAGTCCTCTTCTGTGGTGAAGCCTGGCCTTTCCCTTTTCCATTTTTGCGATCGGGAAGCCGCAAGTGCGACTCTGCTTTTGCGGTAAGGAGTGTGCATCTGCGGCCACTACCCTTCCTAGACCAGGCTGCATCTGCAACTATTTTATCACTTTTACAGTTGCGCACCTGCAACCATTTCCATCGCAGGTGCGATTGCACTAGAACTAGAAAAATTCCAGAATTGCTTCAAGTCGAAATATGATCCGTTTCACCATCTGAAACTCACCCGAGGCCCTCGGGACCTCAACCAAATGCACCAACAAGTCCTAAAACAACATACGGACTTAGTCAAAACCTCAAATCACATCCAACAATGAATCTAGTGAGGTATATGGATCGGTTGCACGCCGTAACGAGCCTTATGGGTATTTTATAGACTATGTATCTGGTTGCACGCCGCAACGAGCCTTATGGCTAATTATATGATTGGTTCGGGATGCATGCCGTAGTGATATAGCGCTTGGGCTGAAGGAGACCCTCCAGAGTCTGCACAACTCCAGTGAGCTCAGGTACCTATTGAGTGTGAGTACTGAGGGCAGAGAGCCGAGTGATTGAGCTATTATGATGAGTTGAGTGATTGTTGCCCTAAGAGGTTGTACTTGCTTTTCATTTATTATTGCACTTAGTTGCTATCTGTCATTGTTGTGAAATTTCTAAAAGATTTTATATCCGGATTACCTTAACTTGAACTGTATAAACTGATTGGACTTAAACTGTCAGATTTGAAAGCATGTCTATTCTTTCCTGGAATTATTTAAAATGAACTATAACTGTGTAGCTCGTCACTATCTTCAGTTCCTTATTTATTGTTGCAACTTACTGAGTTGGATGTACTCACGTATCATACCACAATCCAAGCTTAATGAAACTTAAGAATTTTCAACTTCCACATTCGATTCCGAAACCAAACAAATCAATTCCGATTGACCTCAAATTTTGCACACGAGTCATAAGAGACATAACGGAGCTATGACAATTTTTAGAACTGGATTCCGACCCCGATATCAAAAGGTCAACTACCGGTCAAACTTCCCAAAAATTCAACTTTCGCCTTTTCAAGCCTAATTCCACTACGGACTTCAAACAAAATTTTCCAGATACGCTTCTAAGTCCAAAATCAGCATACGGATATATTGGAATCATTAAAACTCTATTCTGGGGTGGTTTATACATAAGTCAACATCCGGTCACTATTTCAACTTAAATTTTAAACTTTGGAACTAAGTGTTCCAATTTATTCCAAAACCTCACCGGAACCAAACTAATAACCCCGACAAGTCACATAACAACTGTAAATCTTATATTGAGAAGAAAATATGGGAACAAGGTAGTAATACTCAAAACAACCGGCCGGGTCATTACATTCTCCCCCTCTTAAATAAACGTTCGTCCTCGAACGAGTTTAGAATTATACCTAGAGTGGTGAAAAGTTAAGGATAATAGCTATGCTTATCATGCTCGGTCTCCCAAGTCTCTTCTTCGACTGGATGATCCCTCCACTATATGTTTATTGAAGAAATGCTCTTTGATCTTAGTTTTCTAACCTATCTGCCCAAAATGGCCACTAGTTCCTCAACGTAAGATCCTTATCCAGCTGGACCGAGCTGAAGTCTAACACAAGAGATGGATCGCTGTGATACTTTCGGAGCATGGAAACATGGAACGCTGGATGAACTGCAGTGAGATTAGGTGGTAATGCATGTCTGTAAGCCACCTCCCCAACTCTCTCAAGGATCTCAAAAGGCGTGATATACCTAGGGCCTTCTTTGAAAATCTCATAACACCCTTCATGGACGAAACCCGTAGCAAGAACAGCTCACCAACCATGAATGCTACATCACGGTTCCGCACAACTCTTTTGTCTAGATTGGGTTGTACGAAGTCGATCCTGAATCAATTTAACCTTTTCCAAAGCATCCTGAACCAAGTACGTACCCAATAGCCTCGCTTCACCTGGCTCGAACCAATCCACTAGAGACCGGCACCGCGTACCATATAAGGCCTCATACAGAGCCATATGAATGCTCGACTAGTAGCTATTGTTGTAAGCAAACGCCACAATTGGCAAGAACCGATCCCAAGCACCCCCAAAATCCATCACACATTCACGAAGCATATTCTCCAATATTTGGACAGTGCGCTCAGATTGTCCATCCATCTGAGGGTGAAATGATGTACTCAACTCCACATGAGTACCCAACTCTCGCTATACGGCTCTCCTAAACCGTGATGTAAACTGCGTACCCCGGTCAGAGATGATAGATATCGGTACGCCATGAAGCCTGACAATCTTGCGAATGTAAACATGAGCCAGCAGCTCTGAAGAGTAAGTAGTAACCACATGAATGAAATGAGCTGACTTGGGAAATCTATCCACAATCACCCAAACTGCATCGAACTTTATTTGAGTCCGTAGGAGCACAACAACAAAATCCATAGTGATCCTCTCCCATTTCCATTCTGGAATCTCTAACTTTCGAAGCAATCCACCCGGTCACTGATGCTCATACTTCACCTACTGATAATTTAGGCACCAAGCTACATACTCCACTATGTCTTTCTTCATCCAACTCTACCAATATTGTTGTCTCAAGTCCTGATACATCTTTGCAGCACCCAGATGAATGGAGTACCGCGAACTGTGAGTCTCCTGGAGAATCAACTCACGCAAGCCATCTATATTGGGTACACATAGTCTTCCCTGCATCTGTAATACACCGTCATCTCTAATGGTGACTTCCTTGGCATCACTTCTGAACTATGTCCTTAAGGACAAACAGATGGGGTCATCATACTGACGCTCTCTGATACGATCATAAAGAGAAGACTGAGAAACCACATAAGCCAAAACTTAGTTCGGCTCGGAAACATCCAATATAACAAACTGGTTGGCCAAGGCTTGAACATCCAAGGCTAAAGGCCTATGTACTGCCGGTAAATATGCTAAGCTGCCCAAACTCTCCGTCTTACGACTCAAGGAATCAGCCACTACATTGGCCTTCCCGTGGTGATAGAGAATGATGATATCATAATCCTTAAGCAACTCCAACCATCTCTGCTGCGACAAATGAAGATCCTCCTATTTAAATAACGTTGTAGACTCCGGTTATCGATGTAAACCTCACAATGGACACCGTATAAATAATTCCGCCAAATCTTCAAGGCATGAACAATAGATGCAAACTCAAGGTCATGGACCAAATAATTCTTCTCATGTAACTTTAACTGTTTGGATGCATAGGAAATCACCCTACCGTCTTGCATTAACACTCCGCCGAGACCAATATACGACGCATCACAATACAAGTATAAAACCCTGAACCTGTAGGCAACACCAATACTAGGGTTGTAGTCAAAGTAGTCTTGAGCTTTTGAAAGCTCTCCTCACACTCCTCGGTCCATGTGAACGGAGCACTTTTCTGGGTCAATCTGGTCATAGGTGCGGCAATAGAAGAGAAACCCTCTACAAATCAGTGATAATACCCTACTAAGCCAAGAAAACTCCGGGTCTCCATAGCTGAGGATGGTCTGGACAAACCCTGCACTGCCTCAATATTCTTCGGATCTACCTTGATCCCCTCGCACGAAACTATATGACCTAAGACTCCCACTGAATCAAGCCAGAATTCACACTTTGTAAGTTTTGCATATAACTTCTTTTCTCTCAAAGTTTGAAGCAAAGTCCTCAGGTGTTGTTCATGATCCTCCCGACTCTTGGAGTACACCAGAGTGTCGTCAATAAATACAATGACGAATGAGTCAAGATAGAGCTGAAATACACTGTTTATCAAATGCATAAATGTTGATGGGTCGTTGGTCAGCCCAAATGACATTACAAGGAACTCGTAATGACCAAACTAAGTCTTGAAGGCAATCTTTGGAATATCTGGTTCTCGAATCTTCAACTGATGATATCATGACCGCAAATCCATTTTCGAGAAGACGCTGGCACCCTGAAGCTGATCAAATAGGTCATCAATATTTGGCAATGGATACATGTTCTTCACTATAACCTTGTTCAACTGGCGATAATCATTACACATCCACATAGAGTCATTCTTCTTCTTCACAAATAAGACAGGAGCATCCCAAGGTGATATACTGGGTCGAATGAAGCCCTTATCAAGTAACTCCTGAAATTGCTATTTTAATTCTTTCAGTTCTGCTGGGGACATACGATATGGTGGAATAGAAATGGGCTGAGTGCCCGGTAACAAATCAATGCCAAAGTCAATATCCCTGTCGGGTGGCATACCTAGAAAATCTGTTAGAAATACATTAGTAAAATTCCTTACTATCGGAACTGACTCCACGGTAGGAGTATCAACACTAACATCTCTCACATAGGCCATATACACATCACACCCCTTCTCAACCATTTGTTGAGCTTTAAGAAATGAAACAACTCTGGAACATGATCCAAGGTACCTCTCCCCTATAGCTCAGGTAGACTTGGCATAGCCAATGTCACCATCTTGAAATGACAATCAGGAATAGCATGATAGGGAGACAACCATTCCATGACCAAAATAATATCGCAATCTACCATACTGAGCAATAATAAATCAGCTATGGTCACAAAATGACTAATAACAATTAAACACGACTGATACACACGGTCAATAATAATAGAATAACCCACGGGTGTAGATACATAAACAAAAGAAATCAAACAGTAATGAGGTACGCCCAAATATGAGGCAAAATAATATGACACATAAGAATAAGTGGAGCCTGGATCAAATAAGACCGAAGCATCTTTATGACAGACCGGAACAATACATGTGATAATAGAATTGGATGCAACTGCCTCCGTCCTAGCAAGAAGGGCATAATATCTGACATGTACTCCCCCTCTAGGGCGACCTCTACCTGTCCGATATCCACCTCTAGCTGGTTGTGCAGGTGGGGTGGCAACTGGTGCAGTAATCATGGCCTGAGAAGCCTGAGGGCCCTATGGAATAGGTGGGGCATGAGAAATCTGTAGAGGTGTACCTGTCCAAAGTCCGGGGCAATCCCTCATGATATGACGAGTGTAACCACACTCAAAACACACCCTTGGAGGACGTGGCTGTTGGGACTGGCTTGGGCCTAATTGACTGGACTGTCCGTTGAAAGCATCCCGAACATGAGGTATAGTAAACACTAGCGGTGCATAATATGGAACCTAAGGTCTGGGAGTATCCAGAATACAACTGGAAGTTGGAAGTGCCGAATAAATAGGACGGCTCACATAGCCTCTACCATGACGGGCTGCAGCTGGGGCACTAGAACTATTATATGTGCCAGAATCTCGAGGTCTCTTAGCTTTCCTCTCTTCGCTTTCTCGAGTTCCCATACCCTCCAATCTCCTAGAAATTTACACCACATGTTGGTATGTGATGTTCATCTCCAATTCTCGGGCCATAGTGAATTTGATACTAGGGTGGATCCCCTCAATAAACGATGAACCCGCTCATGAACAGTAGCAACTAAGGCTGGGGCATGCCTAGCCAAATCACTTAATCAGATTGCATATTCTGACATGGTCATTGAATCCTATTGTAGCTGCTCAAACTCTTTGTGCCATGCATCTCTAAGACTCTGAGGAACATACTCCCTCAAAAACATATCTGAAAATTGAGTCCAAGTGAGTGAAGCTACCTCAGCCGGACTATCCAACTCGTATGCCCACCACCACTGGTAGGCCGCTCCTTTAAGCTGGAATGCCATGAAAGAAACCCCACTGGAATCCACAATACCCATATTACAGAGGATACAGTGACATTCCTCAAGACAATCCTGAGCATCCTCTGAAGCCAAACTGCTAAAAGTGGGAGGGTGGTATTTTTGCACCTCTCGAGCCTGAGTTGCTCCCCTTCTGAAACTGTTGCCCTAGCCAGGGACGAACTAGGACAACTGGTTGCACTGGTATAACCTCTGGAGCATGGTCAACTTGGGCCCGTGGCTCTAGGATACGGGCGACGGGAGTCTATGCTCCTCTCCCGGCCTGAGATGTGGCAGGAGCAAGTGCAATTAGCCCTGCCTTAGCTAGAGTGCCTAACATGCTAAAACTCTGGGGAAGAGTCTCCTGAAGTGCAGGGGTAGCAACAGGCATCTTGGGTGCCTGTTATCCAACTGGAGCTACTGGTGGCTCCTCTGCAGCAGCTCGTGCAGGTGCTCTAGCTGCACCACGTGGTCTTTCTTGGCCTCTAGCTCGACTTCTGCCTCGACCCCGGCCTCTTGCGGCTCCAACATGCGGCGTGGGTGTTTGATCATTGGATCTAGTTATGCGTGTTCTCACCATCTATGGGAGAATATGAAAATAATGGTTTAGAATTGCGAAGTCAAAAAATGCGCACAATAAGGAATCAAGAAGTGAACATTTCCTAATTGTTCGATAGCGTCCTAAAGATAAGTACAGACATCTCCATACTGATCCACGAGACTCTACTAAACCTGATTGTGACTCATAACACATATGAACCTAAAGCTATGATACCAACTTGTCACGACCCCAAATTCCCTCTGTAGGATGTCGTGATGGCACCTAGTATCTAAGACTAGGTAAGCCTATCATTGCGGAATAACTGAATATAAACTAAAATTTAATCCTTATCAGTTGAACAAATAAGAACTGGAAATTTACAAATTTAAATCCCAAAATCCTGTAGGAATAAGTTTCAAGCTTCTAATAATTTATCCTCAATGTCTCTATATATCAGAGTCTAACGAAAATAAGGAAGCAACATAATAAGAATAGAAGGGAACTCTGGAGTCTGCGGATGCTGGCAGACATACCTCGAAGTCTCCGCGTACGGCCAATTCACTTATGCCTGGTCTGATAGGAAGTACCTGGATCTACACAGAAATATGTGCAGAAGCATAGTATGAGTACACCATAGTGGTACTCACTAAGTGCCAAGCCTAACCTCGGTAGAGTAGTGATGAGGTCATGTCAGACCCTACATGAAATAATAACAGACAGGGAGAAAAGTTTAACAATATAATAATAATAATAATAATAATAATAATAATAATAATAATAATAATAATGACAATGGGGATGAATCAAGTAAGTAATATGTCACAATTTAACTACACAGAATAAGGACAAATAACACCTCGCGGAAGGAAAACATAAATTTACAACTTTAAGGAAAACACCAAAATAACCAAAGATAATACAACCATAAAGAAATATCAACAAGGGCACTTCCGAGGTACCGCCTCGTAGTCCCAAATCATAAATAAATTCACAATATCTTATTTTCTTATACCACCGCGGGAGCCTTCACATTTAAATTTAAAGAAATCATTTTTCCCGAAATAGCATCCTGCGTTTTAGCCTTCCTTATCACACTGCATGACTTCTAGTAGTTCCCCTACTAGCCACGCGTATCAAGCCACCCTTATCTNGCGGAAGGAAAACATAAATTTACAGCTTTAAAAAAATCACCAAAATAACCAAAGGCAAATGTAGTCATAAAGAAATATCAACAAGCGAATTCCCGGGGTACAACCTCGTAGTCCCAAATCATAAATAACTTCATAATATCTCATTTTCTTATATCATCGCGGGAGCCTTCGCAATTAAATTTAAAAAAAAATACTTTCCCCGAAATAGCATCTCGCGTTTTAGCCACCCTTATCACACCGCATAACTTCTAGTAGTTCCCCTACTAGCCACCGGTATCAAACCACCCTTATCTCACTGCATGCGTTTTAACACCCAGACCTTATACCACCGCATGCGTAACAATATCATAATATATCACAATTTGCACCTCAAGTGCCCAAATATTTCAACTTGCCAAAATAAATCAACAACAACGATATTTCCACAATAAGAAGCTCACGGCTCAATCCCAATGAGTAGAAAAATCTCACAAAATATTCGAGAACGAACAATTCAGTAAAAATAATATTTCACAATTTTTAACACGTTGCCTCAATACTAGATTTTTAAAATGTCTAATATTTCATATTAAAAAATTTAAATTTAAGAAATCTAACCTTCAAATAATTCACAGAACAAAAAAAAACAGAGTTTCAACTAAACAGCTAAAACAATTAGCAAGAAAAGGCCAGACAATTTAAAATATAAAAATATTAAATCAATGATGATGAATATAAAAGAAAAAAATAATTTAATTAATATGCAACAGTGATCTACACAATTTAAAGGCAAAATCCTTCACATTTAGCCAGTGTACACACTCGTCACCTCATGTACACGACTTTCATCACATCAACATTTTCATATCAATACAAATCCTAAAGGAAATTTCCGCCACACAAGGTTAGACAAATCACTTACCTCAAAACGCGCTCAATCAGTCAAGTAGTATGTTTTTTTCTCGATTTTCCGACTCCGATTAATTTGATTCAATCAATACAAATTATAGGAATAAATTCCATATGAAAAGTTTCTAACAAAAATCTGAAATTTAACCCAAACATCGCCCGTGGGGGCCATGTCTCCGAACCCGACAAAGGTTACAAACTATGAAATCCCATTCAACCACGAGTCCAACCATCAACTCAGCCTTAAAATCATCAAATCTAAATTTCATATCCCTAGGCCCAAATCCTCGAATTTCACCTCAAAAACAAGTAATCTGGTCAAAATGCTAAATGATAATCCAATATTATTGACTAACAATAATTATAAGTGACTTTCTTCACGTTTTCCCATGAATTCTCTCTGAATCATTGCCTCAACCCGTGTTTGGAATGTCAAAATGTGAGAAAATCTCGGACCACTCTGTTTTTGTTCAATGCACAAAGGTTCCGCACCAGCGGAATATTTAACCTCTTATGCGCAACCGCTTCTGCGGTTTTCCTCCCGCTTTTGTGCCATTCTCGCTTTTGCTGACTCGCTTCTACGAAGAAGCGAGTGCTTTTGCGGTGAAGCCCGGCCTTTCCCTTTTCCGCTTATGTCATCATGAAGCCGTAGGTGCGACTCCGCTTTTGCGTTTAGGAGTGAGCATCAGCGGCCACTGCCCTTCCTAGACCAGACCGCATCTACGACCATTTTATCGCTTTTGCGGTCACGCATATGCGACCATTTCCATCGCATGTGCGATTGCACTAGAAACTGGAAAAATTCCAGAATTGCTCCAAGTCCAAATTTGATCTGTTTCGCCATCCGAAACTCACCCGAGGCCCTCGAGACCTCAACCAAACGCACCAACAAGTCCTAAAACAACATCCAGACTTAGACGAAACATCAATTCACATCAAACAACGTTAAAACCAAGAATCATACATTCGATTCCACTTCCACATTCGATTCCGATTCGAAATCATAATGTCTCTTAATGAAACTTAAAAATTTCCAACTTTCACATTCAATTCTGAAACCAATCAAATCAATTCCGATTGACCTCAAATTTTGCACACAACTCATAAATGACATAACGGAGCTTTCAGAATAGGATTCCTACCCAGATATCAAAAAGTCAACTCCCCGATTAAACTCCTCCCTAAAAATTCAATTTTTGCCATTTCAAGCCTAATTCCACTACAAACTTTAAATATTTTTTTCGGATAAGCTCCTAAGTCCAAAATCACCATAAGTCGACATCCAGTCACTATTTCAACTTAAACTTTAAACCTTAGAACTAAGTGTTCCAATTTATTCGAAAACCTCACCGGACCCGAAGTAATCACCCAGGCAAGTCACATAACAACTATATAGAATACATTGAGAGGTAGAAGGGGGAATAGGGTTGTAATACTCAAAAACAACCGGCCGGTTCATTAGATTAACTCACCTCAACACCTCAAATGGGCCTATAAACCTTGGGCTCAACTTGCCCTTCTTCCCGAACCTCATGATTCCTTTTATCGACGAGACCTTCAAGAGAACTTTCTCGCACACCATAAATGATAAATCTTGCGCCTTATGATTTGCGTAACTCTTCTGTCTGGATTGTGCCGTGCGAAGTCGCTCCTGAATTAACTTTACCTTTTCCAAAGCATCCTTTACCAAATCTGTACCATATAACTTAGCCTCGCCAGGCTCAAACTATATGATTGGAGAACGACATCACCGACCATATAAAGCCTCAAATGGAGCCATCTCGATGCTAGACTGATAACTGTTGTTGTAGGTAAACTCGGCCAAAGGCACGAATCGATTCCTCTGCTCTCCAAAGTCAATCAGACATGCTCTGAACATGTCCTCCAATATCTAAACCGTCCACTTTAACTGCTTGTCGATCTGCACATAAAAGGTTATGTTGAGCTCTACATGGGTCCCCAACACGCTCTGTACTGCTCTCCAGAAAGGTGAAGTAAAGTGAAGACCTCTATCTGATATAATGGAAACTAGCACATCATGCAACCTAACAATCTCCTGAATATAAATCTTGGCTAATCTCTCTGAAGAGTACGTGATCACAACCAGAATGAAGTGTGCCGACTTGGTCAACCTGTCAACAATGACCCAAACTGCATCGAACTTCCGCAAGGTACGCGGCAACCCAACTATGAAGTCCATAGTAATGTGTTCCCACTTCCACTTAGGTATAGTCATCTGATGAAGTAGGCCACTTGACCTCTGATGCTCACACTTGACATGTTGGCAGTTTAGGCTTCTCGCAAAATACTCAACTATGTCCTTCTTCATCCTACTCCACTAATAATGCTGCCTCAGGTCGTGATACATCTTCGTAGCACCTGGATGAACAGAATATCGAGAATTGTGTGCTTCCTCAAGGATCTTATCCCTCAATTCGTCATCATTAGGAAAACATAGGCGACCCTGAAGTCGTAAAACACCATACTCACCGATAGTAACCTCCTTGGCACCACCTTGTACTACCGTCTCTCTGAGAACCAACAAGTACGGATCTTCAAATTAGAGAGCCTTGATCTGCTCGAATAGTGAAGACTGAGCGACGACGCATGCAAGAACTCG
This sequence comes from Nicotiana otophora, assembly GCA_000715115.1. Taxonomy (NCBI): domain Eukaryota; kingdom Viridiplantae; phylum Streptophyta; class Magnoliopsida; order Solanales; family Solanaceae; genus Nicotiana; species Nicotiana otophora. Next base: position 42,010 of record AWOL01S0057106.1, read on the forward strand.
GTTGGGTTCGGAAATATCCAACCTCACAAGTCTGTTAGCCAAGGACTGAATGTCCAAAGCTAGTGACCTCTCTTCCATTGAAATGAATGTCAAACTACCCATACTCTCTGCCATTCTGCTCAAAGCATCTACAACTACATTCACCTTGCTCGGATGATAAAGGATGGTAATATCATAATCCTTCAGTAACTAAAGCCACCTGCGCTGCCTCAAATTGAGGTCCCTCAGCTTGAAAAAATGTTGTAGGCTGCGATGATCGGTGTAAACCTCATAGGACACCCCATAAAGATAATGCCTCCAGATCCTAAGAGCATGATCAATCACGGGTAACTCCAAATCATGTACATGGTAATTCTTCTCGTAGGACTTCAACTTATGTGAAGCATATGAAATACGTCACCCCTCCTGCATCAATACACAACCCAAACCAATGTGTGAAGCGTCTCAATACACAGTATACATCCCTGAACCGGTAGGCAGTACTAGCACTGGTGCTGAAGTCAAAATGGTCTTGAGCTTCTGAAAGCTCGCCTCGCAATCATCGGACTATCGGAACAGAGCACCCTTCTGGGTCAATCTAGTCAAAGGTGCTGCAATAGATGAGAAGCCATCCACAAACAGATGATAATAGCGTGTTGACCCCAGGAAGGTCGTGATCTCGGTCACTGTGGTAGGACGAGGCCAACTCTGAACTGCCTTGATCTTCTTGGGATCAACCTTAATATCATCGCCTGATACAACATGCCCTAAGAATGCCACAAAATCAAGCCAGAACTCACACTTGGAGAACTTAGCATATAGCTTTTGTTCCCGCAAGGTCTGTAACACCACTCTCAAATGAGTAGATGAAAATGTCGTCAATGAAGACAATGACAAACGAATCAATATATATCCTGAACACCCAGTTCATCAAATCTATAAATGTCATTGGGTCATTAGTCAAGCCAAAGGACATCACTATAAACTCATAATGGCCAAATATCGTCCGGAAAGAAGTCTTCTGGACATCGAAATCCCGAATCTTTAGCTGATAGTACCCCGATCTCAAGTCGATCTTAGAGAACACCCTAGAACCTTGCAACTGGTCAAACAAGTTATCAATTAGCAACAATGGGTACTTGTTTTTAATGGTGACTTTGTTCAACTTGCGGTAATCAATGCACATCCGCATAGTTTCATCTTTCTTCTTCACAAATAACACTGGTGCACCCTAAGGCGATACACTCGGTCTGACGATCCATTTTCTAGCAACTGCTCAAGCTACTCCTTCAACTCCTTCAGCTCTTTCGGAGCCATGCGATACGGTGGACAGATATAGGCTGGGTACTTGGAGCCAAATCAATTCAGAAATCGATATCAAGATCTGGTGGCATGCATGGGAGATCAGAAGGAAACACATCGGATAACTCCCAGACCACGGGCACTGAATAAATCACCGGAGTTGCTGTGGTAGTATCCCAAACATAGGCTAGGTAAGCCAAGCACCCCTTCTCGACCATATGTCGAGCCTTCAGAAATGAAATAACCCGACTAGGTGTACTGACAGATGAACCCTTCCTCTCCAATTTAGGAAACTCTGGCATTGCCAGGGTGACCGTCTTGGCATAGCAATCAAGGATGGCGCGATATGGAGATAACCAATTAATGCCCAAGATGGCCTCAAAGTAGGTCATATCAAGCGATAGAGGATCCGCTCTAGCCTCAAAACCACATAATGTAACAATAAAGGACCGATAAATTTGATCCACAACCACATAATCGCCCATTAGTGTGGACACATAAACAGGAGTACTCAAGGAATCATGATAAACACACAAGAAATGAGCAAACAGATATGAAACATATGAATACATAGACCATGGGTCCAATAGGACCGAAGCATCCCTACCGCAGCTAGAAATAATACATGTGATCATGGTATCTGAGGCCATTACATTTGGTCCAGCCAGAAAAGCATAGAACGTTGTTGGAGCAACACCCGACTGGCCTCCACCTCTAGGACGACCATTACCCACCTGCCCTCCACCTCTGGGCGGTCGGACGATAGGTGGGGCAGCTGGTACTAGAATAATAGGTTGCTGACCCTGCTATACTGCCTTGCCCCGAAGCCTGGGGCAAAACCTCCGCACATGACTAAGATCCCCACACTCGAAACAACCTCTCAGTATGGTGGATTGCTGACCTAAACTCTGACCCTAATGGGTTGAATACCCACTGGAGGAACCCTGAATAGCTAGCGGGTGGTAAGAACCCTCTGGCATGGAATTGCAATTAGGTTACACTAGAGCACCCCGAGGTGGCGGCGGTGCTGGATAAGTTGTCCTGTTAGACTGACCCATCATGAACTAACCCCTGCCCCCAGCCAGGGCACCGCTGAACTCTCCGGAATACTGGAACTACTTATCCCTTGCCGCCTTCTCCCTACCATGCTGACGTGTACCCTCGATCCACCGAGCTATCTCTACAACTAGCTCATAAGAAGTCCCCATCTCCACCTCTCTGGCCATAGTAGCCTGGCTAGTGGAATACAAACTGACAATAAACCTCCACACCCTTTCTGCATTGGTCGAAAGTATTATAAGTGCATGGCGAGACAACTCAGAGAATCTTGCCTCATAGTCAGTCACTGATAGCTGGCCCTGCTGGAGGTGCATGAACTAAAATTGCAACTCTTCCCTCTGAGAGGGTGAAGTATATTTGTGCAAGGACAGGCGTGTAAATTGGTCCCAAGTCATGTGAGGAGCACCTACTGGTTTGCCGAGAAGATATGACTGCCACCACCTACAGGCCCTTCCCTCTAACTGGAAAGTAGTAAAATCCACCCCATGACACTCCAAAGACAGGAGGCTGTAGCCTGGTCCATCTGTCCAATAGCCTATGCAGATCGCCAACCGCAACTAGTATGAGCTCAGGTATAGCTTCTAAAACTGGCTGAGCTACGCCCATGGGTAGTGTGCCCGGGGTCTGATATACAACAGCTACGTGCCCTGGAACCTGAGCGGTAGGGGCCTATGCTCCCCCTCCCACCTGAGATGTGGTAAGGTCTGCTGGAAATAAACAAGCCTGAGTCATAGAATCCTTGAACCGTAGCATACATCCCATGACCTCCTGGAATCTCGGTGCGGACATGAAATCCACCGGGGCTGGTCCTGCTTCAGGCACCTCACCCTACCCCTCACTAATGGGATCCTCTACTAGATCCACTAGTGGTTTAACTGGAGCAAATCTAGGATGCCCTCGTACTTTACCATGAACTGGAGCCCTTTCTCGGCCTCTGCCTTGGCCTCTAGCAATAGAGGGAGCAACTCTTCCATCGTCTGGTATATCCGTTGTGCGCGTTCTCACCATCTGTGAGAGAATGAGAGAAAAATACTAAGCACTACATCAATTGCACGATAGGAGATGAAGAAATATTAGTTTCCTAACACCATATAGCCTCTCGAAGATAAGTACGGACGTCTCTACACCGATCCGCAAGACTCTATTAGGTCTGCTCATAACTTCGGAGAAATGCGTGAACCTAGTGCTCTGATACAATGTTGTCTCGATCCAACTTCTCCTATGGGATGTGATGGCGCTTAATGTCGCTGATAGGCAAGCCTACGATGAATTTACTACATCATCCCTCCTATTAAACAATTTCCAAGTAATTAAATCCCATTTGTTTAGGAATTTGAGAATTAGAGAGTCAAATGATTAAAATGAAAACATCTGAATGCAAGAACAAATAAGTAAATACCCCAAAACCATAAGGTTTACTAGAGTGTGTGCCAAGATTCGGTGTCACAAGTGAATGAGCAACTAATAGAATATACAAAACTCTAACTAATGTCCGAAATAAAGTAGACAGAATATAAATACAAAAGAGAGACTCTAGGAGCTGCAGAACGGCTCGGGAAGCAGCTCACCACTAGGTCTCGACTTATCTGGGATGCGCGCCGGTAGGACCGCCAGATGCACCTGCCTCAGATCCTGCACGGTCAGTGCAGAAGTGTAGCGTGAGTACATAAATAACATGTACCCAATAAGTTTCAAGTCTAACCTCAAAGAAGTAGCGACGAGGGGTCGACATCGACACTTACTATGGGTTACCAATAAAAGTACAGAAGTTCTAAATAACAAGGGTTATGTAAATAATAATAATAACTCAATAACAAGAAGGTAGTAACAAATATCTTTCACACATGGTAAGTCCCAGATTAATCATATCATGTGTACTTTTAACCTTTCAAGCCATGAGATGATATCAAATATTTAATTAATCTCTGAGTATTTGCACGCACGATTATACCGAGGTCGTATGACCCGATCCAGAATAATGTGTACACTGCCGAGGTTCGAGCGACATGAACCATACATACATCTATCTACTGCCAAGGCGTAAGCATTTCATTTAACGTTATTATAGGCTAGCACACAATGTAGTACAAATTCCCTTAACCATTTTTCACAATTCCTCTAACAAGATTAATATGTTGTAGGCTCCTTAATTAACAAATCAAATGCAACATTCAAATAATTCATGATTTGTTTCCTAAACTACCCGGACATAACATAAAAGTAGCTACGCACGGACTCTCATCACCTCGTACATATGTAGCCCCCACAATTAGAGGAAAACAATAATTTAAATCACCTATGGGGTAAATTACCTCTTACAAGGTTAGACAAGAGACTTACCTCATCTCAAGGCTCACTTTCCGGTAAACATTCTGCTCTAAAGTCCCAGCTCGGTGTCGAACAATCCAAAGCTCGAATAGCTAGTGAACACCCCTCTCTAACCAGCTCCAAAATCGCCCCAAAGATTTAAATAAATGACCCCAAAATGTTCTAACCCCGACTTAAATAAAGGTTTTGCCTTTAGCTATTTCCGCATCTGCGGCTTCACATCTATAGAAAGAACCTCGCATATGCAGTCCTCCCCCTCAACTGACTTCTTCACTTCTACGATTAGCGGCTCGCTTCTGCGAGACCGCTTCTACGGTACATGCGGCACACCTGCGTGCTCATCCCGCTTCTGCGATGGCTTCCTTCGCACCTGCGCTTCCACAGGTGCGGTCCCTTTGCCGCTTTTGTGATCACTGGCCAGCCTGTGCTGCGCCGCTTCTGCGGTCCATGGCTCATTTCTGCGATCTCGAACGTGTGGCTAGCCCTCCGAATGTGCGATTATACCAGAAATTTGGTGCTTCAGCTGCTCCTCCAAGTCTAAATGAGTTCCGCGCCTCGTCTGATTAACACTCGAGGCCCCCTCGGAGCCCGGTCCAAACATACCAACAAGTTTGAAATCATAAAACGAACTCACTCGAACCCTCGGAACACATAAAACAACATCAAAACTAAGAATCACATCCCAATCCAAATCGAATCAACTTATGAACTCCAAGTTCTTCCAATTTACTCAAAATACATTGAATTATACTTAAATTACTCGGAATGACACCTCATTTTGTGTGCAGGTATTAAATCACCATACGGAACTATTCCCGATCTTGGAATCCCAATTGGACCCCGATAAAACCAAATCCTACTTCAAACCAAATTTAAAGAACTTTAAAACTTTCAAGTTGCCAGCTATCAATATTAGGCGTTGAAACGCTAACGTTATTTAGCCAACATTAAGAAACCAAGTGTTCCGATTTCAACCCGAACCCTTCTGTTGATTAGGGGAATAGGGTCCTAGAAAGAAAAATTACCGGTCGGGTAGTTACACTTCTGGAGGCCTCAAATCCCGCAACATAATATCAAAATTACGAATCGCACCTCAATTCAAGCTTAATGAACTTTGAATTTACAATTTCTACGACTCGCGCCGAATCATATCAAATCAACCCAAAATGATGTCAAATGTTTCATGCAAGTCTCAAATGACACGAAGGAGATATTACAACTCCCGACATCATAATCCAAACCTGATATCAACAAAGTCAACTCCCGGTCAAACCTCCCAACCTTCCAAATCTTCAACTTTCCAACTTTCGCCAAAATGCATCAAATTAACCTATAGATCTCCAAATCCAAATCAGGACATGCACCTAAGTCCAAAATCACAATACGAAGCTATCAGAATCATCAAAATACCATTCTAGAGTCGTCTACTCAAAAGTCAAACTTCGGTCAACTCTTACCACTTAAGCTTCTAAAACAAGAACCATCCTTCTAAATCAATATCGAATAATCTGAAAACCAAACCCGTCCACACACGCAAGTCATAATACATAATACGAAGTTTCTCAAGATCTTAACCCACCGAACGACATACAAAGCCTCAAAATAATCGGTCGGGTCGTTACAACTTCCCTTTCCTACTTTCTAGATTAAAAAGTTATTCTCCGAAAAAGGGTGATGTTGCAGAAGTTTCTATAAACCCTTAAAGGAAACAAACCCAAAGCAAGTTTTTATATTTTAATATGCAGTCAGGGTAGGACTAGGACTTTGGTTGTACAACTAACGGTGATTACCATACATTATAAGTACTCTTTTTAGTTCTTTCATCAAAAAACAATAATATACCAAAAGAAGAATGGTGAAGTTGTTGAAGTTTCTGTAAACGTTAGGGAACATTTAGGAGAGGAACAAGTCATTTCGGGATTATAATCACGAGATTCAAATACGTGGACTAAATAGAAATGGGATTATTTAGTGGATATAATAATTATTAAGAGATATTTGGTGCATTGGACTAAAAATGAGATATACAGATTATAATATAAAACATGTGTTTGGTGTTTACTAGATAGGTTGAGATAAACTTTTATTTTAAATTTAACCTTGAATTTTATAAAGGACTGTGGGGGAAGAGCCTTGCAAAATGGCATCTTTGTTGTTGTAGTATTTTATCCCGTAATTTAATAATTCAGAGATTATTATTCAACCCTCAATGTAGGATAGAATAATACAATAATATGGTAAAGATTAATCTCAGAATTACTAGGTGATGATACGATGACGGTTGAAACATGACCAAGTTACAAGTACATGAGAGGCCCATACTTATGTGCTAAACTTGTAAGATTATGGTATGGAACTTCTCCTTCCATCAAGTAATATAGACTTCCAACAATGGGAATTATAGAATCTGTACTGATCTAGTGAGGAAGATAATTGCATGCGATCGAGAAGGAAGTTAGAGTAGAGGGAAGAAAGCGAGAGAGGAAGAAGAAGCTTTCATTATATGTCTATCTGCAATGTTAATACAGAGTGGGTTAGTTATATACAGCTCAACTCACACGAGTCACGTGTGTAGAGTACGTAAAAGGACTAAAATACCCCTAAATAACAAACATAACTACCACAACTAATACGACCCTACTCTAATACTCCCACTCAGGCTGGAGGGTGGAAGACATCCAACACTCCAAGCTTGGAAACTAGCGAGTTATGCGGAGTAATGACAGACCCTTTACGAGTAGGTCTGTATGTTGAAGAGCATAGATAACATGGTGTGGTGTTATAAGCCCATACTTGATTTTCTATCGCGCAAAGTGGAAATCTGTTTCTATGTGTTTGGTGTGTTCATGAAATATGGGATTCTCAACTATTTGAATAGCTGCCTTATTGTCATGGAACAAGTGAACAGGTTTAGATATTGGTATCCCCGGTTCTTCAAAAAGGCATGATAGCTAAGTTACTTCTGCTACCACATCTGCCATACTCCTATATTCTGCTTTTGTTGAGCTCCTACTGACTATTTGTTGTTCTTAGATTTCCATGAAATCAGAGAACTTCTCAATTTGACAATATATGATGTAACAAATTTTCTAGTATTAGGACAAGTTGCCCAATCTGCATCACAGTGTGTAGTCAAGTTGTCAATTGGTTTTGCCTACAAAAGAACTCCTAGACCTAGTGATCCTTTGATATACTTAACCACTATTAAGGCTGCATCCATATGAGATTGCTTTGGCTTTGCATGAACTGACTCAATGTTTGCACTACAAAGCTAATGTCAGGTTGTGTGATTGTTAAATATAGGAGTTTCCCAATCAAATTCGGATATGCAATGATGTCTGCTAATTATGGATATCCTAGTCTCCCTACATGAGCATCATATTCTACTGTGATAAGCTTTTTATTCAACTCTAGAGGTGTTAAAACAAGCTTAGAACCACTCAAACCTACTTTTGAAATCAACTCAAGTGCATATTTTCTTTGATTCAGTAAGATCCCCTTTTGTGATTTGAGGACCTCAATACCAACAAAGTATCCTAATTCTCCCAAATCCTTCACTTTGAACTATCTTTGTAATGTATTCTTAGCATCTGTGACTAGATAAGGATTGCTTCGAGTGATAAATAGATCATCTACATATACTAGTATGATGACCATATTTGAGCCTTGCCTTTTGCTAAAGAGAGAGTGATCAAATGTACTCTATGTGTAGCCATGTGTGATCAAGGCAACATTGAGCTTTATGTTCTATTGTCTTGATTCTTGTTTCAATGAATAAAGTGACTTTACTAGCTTGCAAACCTTCCTCTCCCCATGTCTATGAAAATCTTGTGGTAAGGCCATGTAGACTTCTTCATATAAGTCACCTTGTAAGAAGGCATTGTTAATATCCATTTGATACAAATTCCATCCTTTTGCTGCAGCAATACTGATAATGGTTCTAACAGTTAACATTTTTACCACTGGAGAGAAAGGGTCATGGTAGTTTAGGCCCTCCTTATGTTGTAACCTTTAGCCACTAATCTAGCCTTAAACTATAACGACCCAGCCGGTCGTTTTGAGTATTACAACCTCTTTCCCTTATTTACTGCTCAATTTGTGCTTTACAGTTGTTATATGACTTTCCAGGGTAATTGGTTTGGGTCCGGTGAGTTTTTGGAATGAATTAGAACACTTAGTTCCAAGGTTTAAGGTTTAAGTTGAAATAGCTGACCAGATGTTGACTATGTGTAAATGACTCCGGAATATAATTTTGAAGATTCCAATAGTTTCGTATGGTGATTTTGGACATAGGAGCGTGTCTAGAAAATTATTTAGAATTCCGTAGTTAAATTAGGCTTGAAATAGCTAAAATAGAAATTTAAGTTTGAAAGTTTAACCAAGGAGTTGACTTATTGATATCGAAGTCGAAATACGATTATGCAAATTGGAATAGGTCAGTTATGTCATTTAGTACATGTGTGCAAACTATGAGGTCAAACAGACTTGATTTGATAGGTTTCGACGTTGGATGTAGAAGTTGAAAATTCTTAGTTTTTATTAGGCTTGAATTGGGTTATGATTCATAATTTTAGCGTTGTTTAATGTGATTTGAGGTTTCTACTAAGTTCGTATGATGATTTAGGGCTTGTTGGTGTATTTGGTTGAGGTCCCGAGGGCCTCAGGTGAGTTACTGATGGTTAATAGATCAAAAAATCAATTTGAAGTATTGCTGGAGTTGCTGCCTATTGGTGTGACCACACCTGTGAAGCTTTTTATCGCAAGTGTGACGCCGCATGTGTGCACCAGCCATCGCAGAAGCAGCCAAGAGTGGAACTAGGTAGTGCTCTCAGGTGCGAAGCATTTGCCCGCACCTGCGAGGCCGTAGGTGTGAAGGGAAGGGCGCATAAGCGGAAAATGGTGCGGGGTCGCATCTGCTCTTGGATCACCGCATAAGAGAAGGAAGCCTCATGGGAAGCCACAGAAGCGGAGTTTGGGGCCGCACCTATGATACCGCAGATGCGGCTAAGTGAATCACAGGTGTGAAAAGCCTTGGACAGAATATATTCGAAGGGTTCCGAGTTTTTGCCATTTTTGGACTTTCAAGCACGACTTTTGGGGTGATTTTCAGAGAGAATTCACTGGAAACTTGATGTAAGTCACTTGTGATCATTACTACTCCATAATATTGAATTATTATCGAATAATGCGACTATATTACGTGTTTTTAGGTGTAAATCGGGAATTGGACCTAGGGATTTGGAAATAAGATTTGATGATTTGAAAATCGAGTTGATGTTGGAATTTGGTAAATTTTGTATGGTTAGACTCATGTTTGAAAGGGCGTTCATATTTTTTAACTGTTGTCGGGTTTCGAGACGTGGGTCCCACGGGCGATGTTTGAGTTAAATTTTGGATTTTGTTGGAAAAATAATATTTTCATATGGAATAAATTCCTATGATTTGTATTGACTGAATCAAATTAATTATGACAAGATACGAGGCTTATGGAGACCAATCTGCAAGGCAAAGGCATAGCGGAATAAAGAATTACACGGTTTGAGGTAAGTAACAAATCTAAACTTGGTTATGAGCTTATCAATCCCCGAATTTTGTGTTATATAAATTGTTTGGAAGTGACACACATGCTAGGTGACGGGCGTGTGGGAGTGCACCACAGAAATTGTGACTTGAATAAATTCTGTGAAGTTGTAAAATTAAACAATCATGTTATCATTTGCCTATCCTCCACGTGCTAGAGAAATTGAGCTGAGACTCGTATTAAAGATCGTGTTTAGGGTACGTGCCGATATTTTTGGGACCCATAGGGTCATATTGATGTTGAATTTAATTGTTTTTAAAATGTACATTTCATACTCAGTCATGTTCATCCATTGTGACGATATTTATGGGATCGGGGCTGCCAGCCTCCAGTAGGCTATATTGGCTTTGTATATATTAATATTATATGGATCGAGGTTTCCCTCATGCAGCAGGCCATATCAGCTTTATTATTATAAGGGTCGAGATTTCCCGACTACAACATTCCATATTCGCTTTTTATCACGCATGGGCAGAAGGAGCCCCTCCGGAGTCTGCACCCCCACAGTGAGCGTAGATGATTTATATTGAGGAATAGAACTTCCCTGGACATTGATCTTGTGTAAAGCATTTATATTGAGGGATGGATATTCCTTGGGCATGGATCTTGCCCGAAGTATTTATATTGAGGGATGGATCTTCCTTGGGCATGGATCTTTCCCTAATCATTTATATTGAGGAAGGGATCTTCCCTGGGAATGGATATTGCCCAAATCAGTTATATTGAGGAATGGATCTTCCCTGGACATGGATCTTGCCCGAATCATTTATATTGAATGAGGGATCTTACCTAGGTATGGATATTGCCCGAATCATTTATATTGAGGGAGGGTCTTCCCTGGGCATGGATCTTGCCTAAATCATTTATATTAAGGGATGGATCTTCCCTGGGCATAGATCTTGCCCGAATCATTCATATTGAGGGAGGGATCTTCCCTGGGCATGGATCTTGCCAGAATCATTTATATTGAGGGTTGGATGGATCTTCCCTGGATATGGATCTTGTCTAAATCATTTATATTTGGGGATGGATCTTCCCCTGGGCTGGATTGGCCTTATACAGTATTGGGTGACTGACTATCAGTCGATGTGCATATATATATGGGATGAATCTTCCCTGGGCTGGATTGGCCATATACAATATTGAGTGATTGAGTATTTTGAGATTTGAGTATACGAGGTTTCCGCTGAAGTGCATCACATTCAGTATGTACATGGGCATATAGATATAAAGATGTCATATTCCTCATATCATTTAGAATTGAGCTATTTTACTTGTACTGAGTTTAACTGTTGAACAAGAAAGCATGCCTACATTTCTGTACTGTTATTTTATATTGGACTATACCTGTTGAGCTTGTCACTACTTTCAGCCCAAAGGTTAGTCTTGTTACTTATTGAGTACATGGGGTCAGTTGTACTGATACTACACTTCTGCACCTTACGTGCAGATTTCGAATATTGATGTAGCTGCGTACGGCAAGAGCTGGATCTGAAGATGTACCTGTGTCCCAGTTATTGCCGCTTCTTGTTCATGGTAGCTTTAGAATTTTAATTTGTTCATGTATAATTCAAAAAGATGACATATTTTTATTTCACACCAGCTTTGAAAATTTTAAATCTTAGAAGCTCATGATTTGTACTACCAGTCTTGGGAGGCTACAGGGCATTTAGGATAATTTCCCATCTTTCTTTCCTTATCATGCAGAATTGATTCAGCTTGAAGCATAACTCTTTGAATTCCTTCCACGCATTTGTATACGCATGTAAGCGCTCGGTATCAGTTATGCATCGCCGGCTTGTGATTCTATGAATGAGGTTCAAGATGTGTATTCTATATTTTGGTGATGGTCCAGTCTAGAGGACTTGAGGCTAGGTTTAGACCGCAGCTTAGGCTCGGTAGCTTCGGTTTTGTGAACTTGTACATTTGGACACATATGTCCGGTAATGTCCCTATGAGTGGAATTTGTGGCTCGATGAGCAGTTGAATAGCTATATGATAAGTATGATGTGACTATGGGATGTGTTCAAGTGGTTTGAATGTGACGAAAAGTGTTTCCTTGAGATGCATAAAATAATGCTTGATTTCCGTTTTGATGTATAGTCTCGAGTTATGAGTGTGTTGAATAAACTTTCACTTTGTTAAATTGTGGGACAAATTAAATTCTTATGTCTTGTGGTGAGTTCAGACCTAGGAAGATTAAGTGATTGTGTGGTAATTTTAGCTGTGAAGGGTATAGCAAGATGCCAATTTGAGGCTATGCAGGTGGGTTATCTCTTGTGGATTAATCTACGGAGGTGTGTCCCTTATAATGTTGAGTGGGGAGTTTCTTTTCTACCATCAGGATATACATATTGAGATTTGAATTTAATTCTGGTTGAGAATGAATACGAGATTAGCGGATAATTGAGGTACTTTATGGTTGGTGTTGCATGAGCTTGAGAAGAATTTTTTTGAACTGACTGTAGTATTATGGCAGTAATAGAGTATGAGTATTGTGAGTTATCGAGTGTTTTAATCCATGTCTTTGAGCCAAGTGGGGGAGCCTGCTATTGACAATTCAATTTCATGGTTATATGTTAAATTTTAGTTTTGGTTGGAGACATACTTGTGGACCAGTTATGACTGCAGAGGTTGAGATCGAGGATGACTTGAGTAAGGCAATTCCTGCATACGGGTTACATTGCACTTATTGAAAATATCAAAATTATGGAATGATTAAGCTGTTATTTTGAAGGATGTAGTGCGCACAAAGTATGAATTTGATTGGTCGTGTTAAGGTGGGGTTTCTTCTTTAAAGGTTGATTGTGCTAAGGGAGCACATATCTTTCTGCCCGTTTGGGCAGAGCAATTTAGATTTGAGCAGAGTGGATGACTTTTAAAAAGGTTTTAACTAATTCAAAATTTATATATAGCAATTGAGAATTATACGAAAAATAAGCCAGGGCGAAGAGTACTTCTACCCTGAAACTATGAGGTGGATCCCCCTAGGCGAAAACATTTTACCTGGGTTAAGCTACGTAAACCAGCATGGGAGAGGAGTACATCTACTCGGAACAATGAGCTGGATACCCCTAGGGGAAAAGGTTCTACCTAGGTTATGCTACGAAAAACAACTTGAGCGAAGAGTACTTCTACCTGGAACTTTGAGCTGGATCCCCCTAGGCTAAAAGGTTCTACCTGGGTTAAGCTACGAAAAATAGCCTGGGCGAAAAGTACTTCTACCTGGAACTATGAGCTAGATCTCCTTAGGCAAAAAAGTTCTACCTGGGTTAATCTACAAAAAGCAGCAAGGGAAAAGAGCACTTTTACCCAAAACTTTGAGCTGGATAACCCTAGGAGCAACGGTTCTACCTAGGTTAAGCTACGTAAAACAACCTGGGCGAAACGTACTTCTACCCGGAACTATGAGCTAGATCCCCATAGGCGAGAAGGTTCTACCTGGGTTAAGTTACATAAAACAACTTGACTGAGCAGTACTTCTTCCAGGAAAAATTGAGCTGGATCCCCCTAGGCGAAAACGTTCTACCTGGGGTAAGCTACGAAAAATGGTCTGGGCGAAGAGTACTTCTACTCGGAATTAGGAGCTGAATCCCCCTAGGCGACACAGTTCTACCTGGGTTAATCTACAAAAAGCAGCCAGGGCGAAGAGCACTTCTACCCGAAAATTAAGGGCTGGATCCTCTTAGGCGAAAAACTTCTACCTGGGTTAAGCTACGTAAAACATCCTAAGCGAAAAGTACTTGTACCTAGAACTATGAGTTGGATCCCCCTAGGCGAAAAAGGTTTACCTGGGTTAAGCTACGTAAAACATCCTAAGCGAAAAGTACTTGTACCTAGAACTATGAGTTGGATCCCCCTAGGCGAAAAAGGTTTACCTGGGTTAAGCTACGTAAAACATCCTAAGCGAAAAGTACTTGTACCTAGAACTATGAGTTGGATCCCCCTAGGCGAAAAAGGTTTACCTGGGTTAAGCTACGTAAAACATCCTAAGCGAAAAGTACTTGTACCTAGAACTATGAGTTGGATCCCCCTAGGCGAAAAAGGTTTACCTGGGTTAAGCTACGTAAAACATCCTGAGCGAAGAGTACTTCTACCCGGAAACTATGAGCTGGATCCCCCTAGGAGAAAGTGTTCTACATGGGTTAAGCTACGAAACATGGCCTAAGCGAAGAGTACTTGTACCTTGAACTATGAGTTGGATCACCCTAGGCGAAAAAGATTTACCTGGGTTAAGCTACGTAAAACATTCTGAGCGAAGAGTACTTTTACCGAGAAACTATAAGCTAAATCCCCCTAGGAGAAAAGGTTCTGCCTAGGTTAAGCTATGAAACACGGCCTGGGCAAAGATTACTTCTACCCAGAACTATGAGTTGGATCCCCATAGGCTAAAAGGTTTTACCTAGGTTAAGCTACGTAAGCCATCCCGAGCTAAGAGTACTTCTACCCAAAACTATGAGTTGGATCCCCCTAGGCGAAAAGGTTTTACCTGGGTTAAGCTATGTAAGATATCCCGAGCGAAGAGTACTTTTACCCGGAAACAATGAGCTGGATCCCCCTAGGTGAAAAGGTTCTACCTGGGTTAAGCTACAAAACATGGTCTGGGCGAAGAGTACTTTTACCCGGAACTATGAGCTGGATCCCCCTAGGCGAAAATGTTTTACCTGGGTTAAGTTATGTAAAACAACATGGGAGAAGAGTACATCTACTCGGAACAATGAGCTAGATACCCCTAGGGGAAACGGTTCTACCTGAGTTAAGCTACAAAAAACAACTTGAGCGAAGAGTACTTCTACCCGGAACTTTGAGCTGGATCATCCTAGAAGAAACAGTTTTACCTGGGTTAAGCTACGTAAAACAACCTGGGAGAAGAGTTCTTCTACCCGGAAACTATGAGTTGGATCCCCCTAGGAGAAAGTGTTCTACCTGGGTTTAGCTACGAAAAATGGCCTAAGCAAAGAGTACTTGTACCTTGAACTATGAGTTGGATCCCTCTAGGCGAAAAAGATTTACCTGGGTTAAGCTACGTAAACCATTCTGAGCGAAGAGTACTTTTACCCAGAAACTATGAGCCGGATCCCCATAGGAGAAAAGGTTCTGCCTAGGTTAAGCTACGAAACATGGCCTGGGCGAAGATTACTTCTACCCAGAACTATGAATTGGATCCCCATAGGCTAAAAGGTTTTACCTGGGTTAAACTACGTAACACATCCCGAGCGAAGAGTACTTCTACCTAGAACTATGAGTTGGATCCCCCTAGGCAAAAAAGTTTTACCTGGGATAAGCTACGTAAGACATCCCGAGCGAAGAGTACTTCTTCCCAGAAACAATGAGCTGGGTCCCCCTAGGCGAAAAGGTTCTACCTGGGTGAAGCTACAAAAAGTAGCCTGGGCGAAGAGTACTTCTACCCGGAATTAGGAGCTGAATCCCCCTAGGAGACATGGTTCTACCTGGGTTAATCTACAAAAAAGCCAGGGCGAAGAGTACTTCTACCCGGAAATTATGAGCTGGATCCTCTTAGGCGAAAAACTTCTACCTAGGTTAAGCTACGTAAAACATCCTAAGAGAAACGTACTTGTACCTAGAACTATGAGTTGGATCCCCCTAGGCGAAAAAGTTTTACCTGGGTTAAGCTACGTAAAACATCCTGAGCGAAGAGTACTTCTACCCGGAAACTATGAGCTGAATCCCCCTAGGAGAAAATGTTCTACCTGGGTTAAGCTATGAAAAATGGCCTAAGCGAAGAGTACTTGTACCTTGAACTATGAGTTGGATCCCGCTAGGCGAAAAAGATTTACATGGGTTAAGCTACATAAAACATTCAGAGTGAAGAGTACTTTTACCTAGAAACTACGAGCTGGATCCCCCTAGGAGAAAAGGTTCTGCCTAGGTTAAGCTACGAAACACGGCCTGGGCGAAGAGTACTTCTACCCAGAACTATGAGTTGGATCCCCATAGGCTAAAAGGTTTTACCTGGGTTAAGCTACGTAAGACATCCCGAGCAAAAAGTACTTCTACCCAGAACTATGAGTTGGATTCCCCCTAGGCATAAAGGTTTTACCTGGGTTAAGCTACGTAAGACATCCCGAACGAAGAGTACTTTTACCCGGAAACAATGAGCTGGATCCCCCTAGGTGAAAAGGTTCTACCTGGGTTAAGCTACGAAACATGGTCTGGGCGAAGAGTACTTCTACACGGAACTATGAGCTGGATCCCCCAAGGCAAAAATATTTTACCTAGGTTAAGTTCGTAAAATAGCATGGGAGAAGAGTACATCTACTCGGAACAATGAGCTAGATACCCCTAGGGGAAAAGGTTCTACCTGGGTTAAGCTACAAAAAACAACTTGAGTGAAGAGTATTTCTACCCGGAACTTTGAGCTGGATCACCATAGGCAAAAAGGTTCTGCCTGGGTTAAGCTACGAAATATAGCTTGGGCGAAAAGTACTACTACCCGGAACTATGAGCTGGATCTCCCTAGGTGAAAAGGTTCTACTTGGGTTAAGATACAAAAAACAACCCGGGCGAAGAGTACTTCTACCCGGATCTATTAGCTGGATCATCCTTGAAGAAACAGTTTTACCAGGGTTAAGCTACGTAAAACAACCTGGGAGAAGAGTTCTTCTACCCGGAACTATGAGCTAGATCCCCCTAGGCGAGAAGGTTCTACCTGGGTTAAGCTACATAAAATAACTTGAGCGAACAATACTTCTACACGAAACTATGAGTTGGATCCCCCTAGGCGAAAAGGTTCTACCTGGGTTAAGCTACGAAAAGTAAGCCTGGGTGAAGAGTACTTCTACACAGAATTATGAGTTGTATTCCCCTAGACAAAAAGGTTTTACCCGACTTAAGTTTAGAAAAACAACCTGGGCGAAGAGTACTTCTACCCGGAACTATGAGCTGGATCCCCTTAGGCGAAAAGGTTCTACCTGGGTTAAGCTATGTAAAACTACTTGAGCGAAGAGTACTTCTACCCGGTACATTGCATTGGATCCCTCTAGGTGAAAAAGGTTCTACCTGGGGTAAGCTACATAAAACAGCGTGGGCGTAGAGTTCTGTTTCTCGGAACTATGAGCTGGATCCCCCTAGTCGAAAGGGTTCTACCTGGGTTAAGCTACGTAAAATTACCTGAGCGAAGAGTACTTCTATCTAGAACTATGAACTGGATCCCCGTAGGCAAAAAAGGTTCTACCTGGGTTAAGCTACATAAAACAGCGTGGGCATAGAGTACATCTACTCGAAACTATGAGCTGGATACCCCTAGGGGAAAATGTTCTATCTGCGTTAAGCTACAAAAAATAACTTGAGCGAAGAGTACTTCTACTCGAAACTTTGAGCTGGATCCCCCTAGGAGAAAAGGTTCTACCTGGGTTAAGCTACAAAAAATAGCCTGGGCAAAAAGTACTTTTGCCCTGAACTATGAGCTGGATATCCCTAAGTGAAAAGGTGCTGCCTGGGGTAAGCTACGTAAAACAACCCGGGCAAAGAGTAATTCTACCCGAAACTATGAGCTGGATCACCCTAGGAGAAACGGTTTTACCTGGGTTAAGCTACAAAAAATAGCCTGGGCAAAAAGTACTTTTGCCCTGAACTATGAGCTGGATATCCCTAAGTGAAAAGGTGCTGCCTGGGGTAAGCTACGTAAAACAACCCGGGCAAAGAGTAATTCTACCCGAAACTATGAGCTGGATCACCCTAGGAGAAACGGTTTTACCTGGGTTAAGCTACGTAAAACAACTTGGGAGAAAAGTTCTTCTACTGGGAACTATGAACTAGATCCCCCTAGGAGAGAAGGTTCTACCTGGGTTAAGCTACATAAAACAACTTGAGTGAAAAGTACTTTTACCCTGAACTATGAGTTGGATCCCCCTAGGCGAAAAGGTTCTACCTGGGTTAAGCTACGAAAAGCAAGCCTGGGTGAAGTGTACTTCTGCACGGAATTTTGAGTTGTATCCCCCTAGGCAAAAAGGTTTTACCTGGGTTAAGGTATGAAAAACAACCTGGGCGAAGAGTACTTCTACCCGGAACTATGAGTTGGATCCCCCTAGGCGAAAAGGTTCTACCTTGGTTAACCTACATAAAACTACATGAACGAAGAGTACTTCTACCCAGAACTATGAACTGGATCCCCCTAGGCGAAAAAGGTTCTACCTGGGTTAAGCTACATAAAACAGCGTGGGCATAGAGTACATCTACTCGGAAGTATGAGCTGGATACCCCTAGGGGAAAAAGGTTCTACCTGCGTTAAGCTACAAACAATAACTTGAGCGAAGAGTACTTCTACTCGGAACTTTGAGCTGGATCCCCCTAGGCGAAAAGGTTCTACCTGGTTTAAGCTACGAAAAATAGCCTGGGCAAAAAGTACTTTTGCCCGGAACTATGAGCTGGATATCCCTAAGTGAAAAGGTGCTGCCTGGGGTAAGCTATGTAAAACAACCCGGGCAAAGAGTACTTCTACCCGGAACTATGAGCTGGATCACCCTAGAAAAAACAATTTTACCTGGGTTAAGCTACGTAAAACAACCTGGGAGAAGAGTTCTTCTACCCGGAACTATGAGCTAGATCCCCCTAGGAGAGAAGGTTCTACTTGGGTTAAGCTACGTAAAACAACCTGGGAGAAGAGTTCTTCTACCCGGAACTATGAGCTAGATCCCCCTAGGAGAGAAGGTTCTACTTGGGTTAAGCTACGTAAAACAACCTGGGAGAAGAGTTCTTCTACCCGGAACTATGAGCTAGATCCCCCTAGGAGAGAAGGTTCTACTTGGGTTAAGCTACGTAAAACAACTTGAGTGAACAGTACTTCTACACGAAACTATGAGTTGGATCCCCCTAGGCAAAACGGTTCTACCTTGGTTAAGCTACGAAAAGTAAGCCTGTGTGAAGAGTACTTCTACAAAAAAATTATGAGTTGTATTCCCCTAGGCAAAAACGTTTTACCTGGGTTAAGCTACAAAAAACAACCTGGGCGAAGAGTACTTCTACCTGGAACTATGAGCTGGATCCCACTAGGCGAAAAGGTTCTACCTGTGTTAAGCTACGTAAAACAACCTAAGCGAAGAGTACTTCTACCCAGAACTATGAACTGGATCACCTTAGGCGAAAAAGGTTCTACCTAGGTTAAGCTACATAAAACAGCGTGGGCATAGAGTACTTCTACTCGGAACTATGAGCTGGATCCCCCTAGGCGAAAAGGTTCTACTTGGGTTAAGCTACGTAAAACTACCTGAGCGAAGAGTACTTCTACCTAGAATATTGAACTGGATCCCCTAGGCGAAAAAGGTTCTACCTAGGTTAAGCTACATAAAACAGCGTGGGCATAGAGTACTTCTACTCGGAACTATGAGCTGGATCCCCCTAGGCGAAAAGGTTCTACTTGGGTTAAGCTACGTAAAACTACCTGAGCGAAGAGTACTTCTACCTAGAATATTGAACTGGATCCCCTAGGCGAAAAAGGTTCTACCTAGGTTGAGCTACATAAAATAGCGTGGGCGTTGAGTACTTTTACTCGGAACTATGAGCTGGATCACCCTAGGCAAAAAGGTTCTACCTGGGTTAAACTACGTAAAACTACCTGAACGAAGAGTACTTCTACCCAGAACAATGAACTGGATCTCCCTATGCGAAAAATGTTCTACCTGGGTTAAGCTACGTAAAACAGCATGGGCATAGAGTACATCTACTCGGAACTATGAGCTTGATACCCCTAGAGGAAAAGGTTCTACCTGCGTTAAGCTACAAAAAGCAACTTGAGCGAAGAGTACTTCTACTCGGAACTTTGAGCTGGATCCCCCAAGGCGAAAAGGTTCTACCTGGGTAAAGCTACGAAAAATAGCCTGGGCAAAAAGTACTTTTGCCCTGAACTATGAGCTGGATATCCCTAGGTGAAAAGGTTCTACCTGGGGTAAGCTACGTAAAACAACCCGGGCAAAGAGTACTTCTACCCGGAACTATGAGCTGGATCACCCTAGGAGAAACGGTTTTACCTGGGTTAAGCTACGTAAAACAACTTGGGAGAAGAGTTCTTCTACTCGGAACTATGAGCTAGATCCCCCTAATAGAGAAGGTTCTACCTGGGTTAAGCTACGTAAAACAACTTGGGAGAAGAGTTCTTCTACTCGGAACTATGAGCTAGATCCCCCTAATAGAGAAGGTTCTACCTGGGTTAAGCTACGAAAAGTAAGCCTGAGTGAAGTGTACTTCTGCACGGAATTTTGAGTTGTATCCCCCTAGGCAAAAAAGTTTTACCTGGGTTAAGGTACGAAAAACAACCTGGGCGAAGAGTACTTCTACCCGAAACTATGAGCTGGATCCCCAGGCGAAAAGGTTCTACCTGGGTTAAGCTACGTAAAACTACCTGAAAGAAGAGTACTTCTACCCAGAACAATGAACTGGATCCCCCTAGGTGAAAAAGGTGCTACCTGGGTTAAGCTACGTAAAACAGCATGGGCATAGAGTACATCTACTCAGAACTATGAGCTGGATACCCCTAAGGGAAAAGGTTCTACCTGCGTTAAGCTACAAAAAATAACTTGAGCGAAGAGTACTTCTACTCGGAACTTTGAGCTGGATCCCCCTAGGCGAAAAGGTTCTACCTGGGTTAAGCTACGAAACATAGCCTGGGCGAAAAGTACTTTTGCCCTGAACTATGAGCTGGATATCCCTAAGTGAAAAGGTGCTGCCTGGGGTAAGCTACGTAAAACAACCCGGGCAAAGAGTACTTCTACCCGGAACTATGAGCTGGATCACCCTAGGAAAAATGATTTTACCTGGGTTAAGCTACGTAAAACAACCTGGGAGAAGAGTTCTTCTACCCGGAACTATGAGCTAGATCCCCCTAGGAGAGAAGGTTCTACTTGGGTTAAGCTACGTAAAACAACTTGAGCGAACAGTACGTCTACACGAAACTATGAGTTAGATCCCCCTAGGCGAAACGGTTCTACATGGGTTAAGCTACGAAAAGTAAGCCTGTGTGAAGAGTAGTTCTACACAAAATTATAAGTTGAATTCCCCTAGGCAAAAAGGTTTTACTGGGTTAAGCTACAAAAAACAACCTGGGCGAAGAGTACTTGTACCTGGAACTATGAGCTGGATCCCCCTAGGAGAAAAGGTTCTACCTGTGTTAAGCTACGTAAAACTACTTGAGCGAAGAGTACTTCTACCCAGAACTATGAACTGGATCACCTTAGGCGAAAAAGGTTCTACCTAGGTTAAGCAACTTAAAACAACGTGGGCATAGAGTACTTCTACCCGGAACTATGAGCTGGATCACCCTAGGAGAAATGGTTTTACCTGGGTTAAGCTACGTAAAACAACTTGGGAGAAGAGTTCTTCTACTCGGAACTATGAGCTAGATCCCCCTAATAGAGAAGGTTCTACCTGGGTTAAGCTACGTAAAACAACTTGAGCGAAAAGTACTTTTACCCTGAACTATGAGTTGGATCCCCCTAGGCGAAAAGGTTCTACCTGGGTTAAGCTACGAAAAGTAAGCCTGAGTGAAGTGTACTTCTGCACGGAATTTTGAGTTGTATCCCACTAGGCAAAAAGGTTTTACCTGGGTTAAGGTACGAAAAACAACCTAGGCGAAGAGTACTTCTACCCGGAACTATGAACTGGATCCCCAGGCGAAAAGGTTCTACCTGGGTTAAGCTACGTAAAACTACCTGAAAGAAGAGTACTTCTACCCAGAACTATGAACTGGATCCCCCTAGGCGAAAAAGGTTCTACCTGGGTTAAGCTACGTAAAACAGCGTGGGCATAGAGTACATCTACTCGGAACTATGAGCTGGATACCCCTATAGGAAACGGTTCTACCTGCGTTAAGCTACAAAACATAACTTGAGCGAAGAGTACTTCTACTCGGAACTTTGAGCTGGATCCCCCTAGGCGAAAAGGTTCTACCTGGGTTAAGCTACGAAACATAGCCTGGGGGAAAAGTACTTTTGCCCTGAACTATGAGCTGGATATCCCTAAGTGAAAAGGTGCTGCCTGGGGTAAGCTACGTAAAACAACCCGGGCAAAGAGTACTTCTACCCGGAACTATGAGCTGGATCACCCTAGGAAAAATGATTTTACCTGGGTTAAGCTACGTAAAACAACCTGGGAGAAGAGTTCTTCTACCCGGAACTATGAGCTAGATCCCCCTAGGAGAGAAGGTTCTACTTGGGTTAAGCTACGTAAAACAACTTGAGCGAACAGTACGTCTACACGAAACTATGAGTTAGATCCCCCTAGGCGAAACGGTTCTACATGGGTTAAGCTACGAAAAGTAAGCCTGTGTGAAGAGTAGTTCTACACAAAATTATAAGTTGAATTCCCCTAGGCAAAAAGGTTTTACTGGGTTAAGCTACAAAAAACAACCTGGGCGAAGAGTACTTGTACCTGGAACTATGAGCTGGATCCCCCTAGGAGAAAAGGTTCTACCTGTGTTAAGCTACGTAAAACTACTTGAGCGAAGAGTACTTCTACCCAGAACTATGAACTGGATCACCTTAGGCGAAAAAGGTTCTACCTAGGTTAAGCAACTTAAAACAACGTGGGCATAGAGTACTTCTACCCGGAACTATGAGCTGGATCACCCTAGGAGAAATGGTTTTACCTGGGTTAAGCTACGTAAAACAACTTGGGAGAAGAGTTCTTCTACCCGGAACTATGAGCTAGATCCCCCTAATAGAGAAGGTTCTACCTGGGTTAAGCTACGTAAAACAACTTGAGCGAAAAGTACTTTTACCCTGAACTATGAGTTGGATCCCCCTAGGCGAAAAGGTTCTACCTGGGTTAAGCTACGAAAAGTAAGCCTGAGTGAAGTGTACTTCTGCACGGAATTTTGAGTTGTATCCCACTAGGCAAAAAGGTTTTACCTGGGTTAAGGTACGAAAAACAACCTAGGCGAAGAGTACTTCTACCCGGAACTATGAACTGGATCCCCAGGCGAAAAGGTTCTACCTGGGTTAAGCTACGTAAAACTACCTGAAAGAAGAGTACTTCTACCCAGAACTATGAACTGGATCCCCCTAGGCGAAAAAGGTTCTACCTGGGTTAAGCTACGTAAAACAGCGTGGGCATAGAGTACATCTACTCGGAACTATGAGCTGGATACCCCTATAGGAAACGGTTCTACCTGCGTTAAGCTACAAAACATAACTTGAGCGAAGAGTACTTCTACTCGGAACTTTGAGCTGGATCCCCCTAGGCGAAAAGGTTCTACCTGGGTTAAGCTACGAAACATAGCCTGGGGGAAAAGTACTTTTGCCCTGAACTATGAGCTGGATATCCCTAAGTGAAAAGGTGTTGCCTGGGGTAAGCTACGTAAAACAACCCGGGCAAAGAGTACTTCTACCCGGAACTATGAGCTGGATCACCCTAGGAAAAATGATTTTACCTGGGTTAAGCTACGTAAAACAACCTGGGAGAAGAGTTCTTCTACCCGGAACTATGAGCTAGATCCCCCTAGGAGAGAAGGTTCTACTTGGGTTAAGCTACGTAAAACAACTTGAGCGAACAGTACGTCTACACGAAACTATGAGTTGGATCCCCCTAGGCGAAACGGTTCTACCTGGGTTAAGCTACGAAAAGTAAGCCTGTGTGAAGAGTAGTTCTACACAAAATTATAAGTTGAATTCCCCTAGGCAAAAAGGTTTTACCTGGGTTAAGCTACAAAAAACAACCTGGGCGAAGAGTACTTGTACCTGGAACTATGAGCTGGATCCCCGTAGGAGAAAAGGTTCTACCTGTGTTAAGCTACGTAAAACTACTTGAGCGAAGAGTACTTCTACCCAGAACAATGAACTGGATCACCTTAGGCGAAAAAGGTTCTACCTAGGTTAAGCAACGTAAAACAACGTGGGCATAGAGTACTTCTACTCGGAACTATTTGCTGGATCCCCCTAGGCGAAAAGGTTCTACCTGGGTTAAGCTACGTGAAAATACCTGAGCCAAGAGTACTTCTACCCAGAATATTGAACTGGATCCCCTAGGAGAAAAAGGTTCTACCTAGGTTGAGCTACATAAAATAGCGTGGGCGTTGAGTACTTTTACTCAGAACTATGAGCTGGATCACCCTAGGTGAAAAGGTTCTAGCTGGGTTAAACTACGTAGAACTACCTGAACGAAGAGTACTTCTACCCAGAACTATGAACTGGATTCCCCTAGGCGAAAAAGGTTCTACCTGGGTTAAGCTACGTAAAACAGCGTGGGCATAGAGTACATCTATTCGGAACTATGAGCTTGATACCCCTAGGGTAAAAGGTTCTACCTGCGTTAAGCTACAAAAAGCAACTTGAGCGAAGTGTACTTCTACTCGAAACTTTGAGCTGGATCCCCCTAGGCGAAAAGGTTCTACCTGGTTTAAGCTACGAAAAATAGCCTGGGCAAAAAGTACTTTTGCCCTGCACTATGAGCTGGATATCCCTAGGTGAAAAGGTTCTACCTGGGGTAAGCTACGTAAAACAATCCGGGCAAAGAGTACTTCTACCCGGAACTATGAGCTGGATCACCCTAGGAGAAACGGTTTTACCTGGGTTAAGCTACGTAAAACAACTTAGGAGAAGAGTTCTTCTACCCGGAACTATGAGCTAGATCCCCCTAATAGAGAAGGTTCTACCTGGGTTAAGCTACGTAAAACAACTTGAGCAAAAAGTACTTTTACCCTGAACTTTGAGTTGGATCCCCCAGGCGAAAAGGTTCTACCTGGGTTAAGGTACGAAAAACAACCTGGGCGAAGAGTACTTCTACCCGGAACTATGAGCTGGATCCCCCTAGGCGAAAAGGTTCTACCAGGGTTAAGTTACGTAAAACTACCTGAACGAAGAGTACTTCTACCCAGAACAATGAACTAGATCCCCCTAGGTGAAAAAGATTCTACCTGGGTTAAGCTACGTAAAACAGCGTGGGCATAGAGTACATCTACTCGGAACTATGAGCTGTATATCCCTAAGTGAAAAGGTGCTGCCTGGGGTAAGCTATGTAAAATAACCCGGGCGAAGAGTACTTCTACCCGGAACTATGAGCTGGGTCACCCTAGGAGAAACGATTTTACCTGGGGCAAGCTACGTAAAACAACCCGGGCAAAAAGTACTTTTGCCCTGAACTATGTACTGGATATCCCTAGGTGAAAAGGTTCTACCTGGGGTAAGCTACGTAAAACAATCCGGGCAAAGAGTACTTCTACCCAGAACTATGAGCTGGATCACCCTAGGAGAAACGGTTTTACCTGGGTTAAGCTACGTAAAATAACTTGAGCGAAAAGTACTTTTACCCTGAACTATGAGTTGGATCCCCTAGGCGAAAAGGTTCTACCTGGGATAAGCTATGAAAAGTAAGCCTGGGTGAAGTGTACTTCTGCACGGAATTATGAGTTGTATCCCCCTAGGAAAAAGGATTTTACCTGGGTTAAGGTACGAAAAACAACCTGGGGGAAGAGTACTTCTACCCGTAACTATGAGTTGGATCCCCCTGGGCGAAAACGTTCTACCTGGGTTAAGCTACGTAAAACTACCTGAACGAAGAGTACTTCTACCCAGAACTAGGAACTGGATCCCCCTAGGCGAAAAAGGTTCTACCTGGGTTAAGCTATGTAAAACAGCGTGGGCATAAAGTACATCTACTCGGAACTATGAGCTGGATACCCCTAGTGGAAAAGGTTCTACCTGCGTTAAGCTACAAAAATCAACTTGAGCGAAGAGTACTTCTACTCGGAACTTTGAGCTAGATCCCCCTAGGCGAAAAGGTTCTACCTGGGTTAAGCTACGAAAAATATCTTGGGCAAAAAGTACTTTTGCCCTGAACTATGAGCTGGATATCCCTAAGTGAAAAGGTGCTGCCTGGGGTAAGCTACGTAAAACAACCCGGGCAAAGAGTACTTCTATCCGGAACTATGAGCTGGATCACCCTAGGAGAAACGATTTTACCTGGGTTAAGCTACGTAAAACAACCTGGGAGAAGAGTTTTTCTACCCGGAACTATGAGCTAGACCCCCCTACGAAAGAAGGTTCTACTTGGGTTAAGCTACATAAAACAACTTGAGCGAACAGTACTTCTACACGAAACTATGAGTTGGAGCCCCCTAGGCGAAACGGTTCTACCTGGGTTAAGCTACGAAAAGTAAGCCTGTGTGAAGAGTACTTCTACACAAAATTATGAGTTGTATTCCCCTAGGCAAAAAGGTTTTACCTGGGTTAAGCTACGAAAAACAACCTGGGCGAAGAGTACTTCTACCTGGAACTATGAGCTGGATCCCCCTAGGCGAAAAGGTTCTACCTGGGTTAAGCTACGTAAAACTACCTGAGCAAAGAGTACTTCTACCCAGAACTATGAACTGGATCACCTTAGGTGAAAAAGGTTCTACCTAGGTTAAGCTACGTAAAACAGCGTGGGCGTAGAGAACTTCTACTCGGAACTATGAGCTGGATCCCCCTAGGCGAAAAAGATTTACCTGGGTTAAGCTACGAAACAAACCTGAGCAAAGAGTATTTCTACCTGGATCTATGAGTTGGATCCCCCTAGGCGAAAAGGTTCTAGCTGGGTTATGCTACGAAAAATAAGACAGGGCGAAGAGTACTTCTACCCTGAAACTATGAGCTGGATCCCCCTAGGCGAAAAGGTACTACCTAGGTTAAGCTACGTAAAACAACCTGAGCGAAGAGCAAATCTACCCGGAACTATGAGTTGGATCCCCCTAGGCGAAAAGGTTTTACCTGGGTTAAGCTACATAAATCAGCATGGGATAAAAGTACATCTACTCGGAACAATGAGCTGGATACCCCAAGGGGAAAAGGTTCTACCTGGGTTACGCTACAATAAAGCAGATGAGCGAAGAGTACTTCTACCCAGACCTTTGAGCTGGATCCCCCTAGGCGAAAAGGTTCTACCTGGGTTAAGCTACGAAAAATAGCCTAGCCAAAAGTACTTCTACCCGGAACTATGAGCTGGATCTCCCTATGTGAAATGGTTCTACCTGGGTTAAGCTACGTAAAACAACCCGGGCGAAGAGTACTGCTACACGAAACTATGAGTTGGATCCCCCTAGGTGAAAAGGTTCTACCTGGGTTAAGCAACGAAAAGTAAGCCTGGGCGAAGAGTACTTCTACACGGAATTATGAGTTGTATCCCCCTAGGCAAAAAGGCTTTACCTGGGTTAAGATACCAAAAACAACCTGGGTGAAGAGTACTTCTACCCGGAACTATAAGCTGGATCCCCCTAGGCGAAAAGGTTCTACCTAGGTTAAGCTACGTAAAACTACCTGAGCGAAGAGTACTTCTACCCAGATCATTGAACTGGATCCCCCTAGGCAAAAAAGGTTCTACCTGGGTTAAGCTACATAAAACAGTGTGGGCGTAGAGTCCTTTTACTCGGAACTATGAGCTGGATCCCCCTAGGCAAAAAGGTTCTACTTGGGTTAAGCTACGTACAACTACCTGAACGAAGAGTACTTCTACCCAGAACTATGAACTGGATCCCCCTAGGCGAAAAAGGTTCTACCTGGGTTAAGCTATGTAAATCAGCGTGGGCATAGAGTACATCTACTCGGAACTATGAGCTGGATACCCCTAGGGGAAAAGGTTCTACCTGCGTTAAGCTACAAAAAACAACTTGAGCGAAGAGTACTTCTACTCGGAACTTTGAGCAAGATCCCCCTAGGCGAAAAGGTTCTACCTGGGTTAAGCTACGAAAAATAGCCTGGGCAAAAAGTACTATTGCCCTGAACTATGAGCTGGATATCCCTAAGTGAAAAGGTGCTGCCTGGGGTATGCTACGTAAAATGACCCGGGCAAAGAGTACTTCTACCCGGAACTATGAGCTGGATCACCCTAGGAGAAATGATTTTACCTGGGTTAAGCTACGTAAAACAACCTGGGAGAAGAGTTTTTCTACCCGGAACTATGAGCTTGATCCCCCTACGAGAGAAAGTTCTACTTGGGTTAAGCTACATAAAACAACTTGCGCGAACAGTACTTCTACACGAAACCATGAGTTGGATCCCCCTAGGCGAAACAGTTCTACCTGGGTTAAGCTACGAAAAGTAAGCCTGTGTGAAGAGTACTTCTACACAAAATTATGAGTTGTATTCCCCTAGGCAAAAAGGTTTTACTTGGGTTAAGCTACGAAAAACAACCTGGGCGAAGAGTACTTCTACCTGAAACTATGAGCTGGATCCCCCTAGGCGAAAAGGTTCTACCTGGGTTAAGCTACGAAAACAACCTGAGCAAAGAGTACTTCTACCTGGATCTATGAGTTGGATCCCCCTAGGCAAAAAGGTTCTACTTGGGTTAAGCTACGTACTACTACCTGAACGAAGAGTACTTCTACCCAGAACTATGAACTGGATCACCTTAGGCGAAAAAGGTTCTACCTAGGTTAAGCTACGTAAAAAAGCGTGGGCGTAGAGTACTTCTACTCGGGAC